>FIZU01037681.1:0-22684 GCA_900064475.1 Pseudococcus longispinus
TGTTCAAAAAGTCTAAATTGTTTGTCTGACAAATTGTCTAAAAGTCAGCGTGATCTTAGAATTTTCCAATCTTAAGAATTATGCCTGACAAAGTGTATAAAATTTGGAGTGAATTCTAAAATTTTTCAAGTCCTGAAAAACAAAATAAAAGTCTTAACATTTTTCCAAGTCCAAAACAGTTTGACAAAATGTCTAAAAACCAATTTCTGAAACTTTCCTACTCCGAGAAATCTACCTAACAAAATGTCGGTAGTTACCCTAATTTCTAATATTTTCCAAGTCCAAAAAAGTCGGACAAAATATCTAAAAATCAGAGTGAATTCTAAATTTTTTTAGTTCAAAAAGTCTGAAATGGTTGTCTGACAACTCTGAAATTTCCCAAAGTCAAAAAAATAAGTAGAAAACTTAAATTTTTTCCAAATCCAAAAAGCCATTTGAAATCTGAAGATTTTTTAAGCCCAAAAAAGTCTAACAAAATGTCATACAATCAATTTCTGAAACTCTCCTACTTCGAGAAATCTGTCTGAAAAATGTCGGAAAGTTACCCTAATTTCTAATAATATTTTCCGAATCTAAAAAGTCCAAATTGATTGTCTGACAAAATGTCTAAAATTCAGGGATCGAAAGCATGTCAGTCGGTCGATCGGTCGTTTTTCGCGGTTTTACTCAACGATAAAGCGTATCCTATGCTAAAATTCTTAAAATAATTTCAAGAGTTCGTAAAATGGCAAAAAATTGGTCAAAATATTTTTGAAAAAAAACGTCTTTGAATGTTTTCAATTTATCTAATATATTTTTCACACAATTTCATTGAATTTCAGTAAATTTTTCTGATGTTTCATCGACTTTTATACTTTGTTGTTAACAATTTAAAAAAAGTTCGATAACCTTTCTTGCATTTCTAACAATTACACGATTTACATGAAAATTCGACGATTTTTGTTGCATTTTACGTAGTTTTTATAATGTTTCTCCCTTTTCACTAAGCATATTTAACCGGAATGTTTGTACATTACTAGATGATTTTATAGTTGCAGTTACCATTGACTGAGACAAATTCGGTGATTCGTTTTTGAGGTTTAATAAACCAACTATACTATTCATGGGCAAATAGACCAAGTTGTCTAAACCCCAAAAAAAAACTTTAATGGAAATTCAATTATTTTTCAGCCAATTTAAGCGACTTCTTTGTAATATTTAAACGCTTTAACTAAGCAATATTTTACGCCATTTCCATGAAAATTCATAGACTTTTCTTGCATTTGATTCAGTTTTTACAGTGTTTTGAGCAATTTTGTGATTGTTTTACTAAATATTATTGATATTTTATCGAATTTCGAACGATTTTTCTGATATTTCACTGACTTTTCCGCACTTTTAAACAATATAATGAAAATTCGATCATTTTGTTATTATTTTACGCGATTTTCATGAAAATCCGTCAATTTTTTTCGTAATTATTTCAGTTTTTACGATGTTTTAAACACTTTTGAGACATTTCGTCCAATTTCAAAATGCCTATTTACTTGCATTTCAAGCATTTTTTTTAAATATCTGATCGAATTTTTCGTTATTTTTGATTAATTTGATGAAAATTTAAACATTTTTCTTGCATTTTGAACGATTTTTATGATTTTTCAAACCAATTCATCACAGTTTTATACAGTTTTGATGATATTTCATGAACTTTTACGTTGTTTTTACACAATTTTGATAGAAACTTGAAACTTTTTTTTCAATTTTATTAATTTTTGTTATTTTTACGATATTTTACCCAATTTTAATAAAATTTTGTTGAATTTAATTGAAAATTGAAAGATTTTTCTTTGAATTTGATTGACTTTTACGTTAATTTTTAACAATTAATGATGATTTAATTGGTTTCCTTATATTTTAAACCAATCTCACGATATTTTAAATCATTTTTGCAATATTTTACACAATTTTTAGGATTTTTCATCAAGTTTTATATTCTTTCCATGTGACTTTCATAGAAATTTAATGACAATTTCGAATTTTATGTAATTTTTCACATTTTTCATCTTTTTTGTGATTATCTACTTGGCCGCTTATACCTATCTAGTGTTACCATTTCAAGCAAACCATGAACAAAAATCATTTTATTTATGGCTTCATTTCAAAACTCTGACACCATCTGTTATAAAGGGTGGTAAGTATGAAGGCAATCGCAAATTGTGTAATCGTAAGGGTCCATAATACGCTGTAGGTAAATGTACGAGTATTTTAGTAACTAGTACATCGAGTCATTATTTTATTAGTTCAGTGGTGGACTCTAGGTTACTCCAGGCGGTACTGTTTGATTTCAAAGTTCTTGAATAGATGGCGCCTGAAGTATTTGCTGGTGCTTTTCTGGTGTTTTCTTTTTCTTTTTCTCTTTTTTGGATAGAAATAAAATGTTTGGATTATTCAAATTATGACGTTTTTATTTCTTAAGAGCCAAGGAATAAAAGCACATTTGAATGTCACCAACATTACCACTGCTGTCACTCTGAATAAATATTTTCATAAGATTATCTGCATACGTGAGTATTTTGACCCTAGGCCCTTACATCAAAACCTAATTTAACGTGCATCTGGGAGCTGGACACATATATTGGATATTTCCTCAAGAATTGATGTGTCATTTTCACTAAAAATTGTGCTATTGCAGATTCCCATTGAAATAACATTACGGAGTTTTAATAAATTCTATCGAATGATAAATTAATCATTTTTCTTTGAAATGATGAATTGTAAACAAATGAAAGTGACCCTTGGTCTCTTGCTATACATGGGACAATACTTTCATATGCTTTCTGCATAAAATGCTCGATAAAATGTGTTAAAAATGGAAGGTACTTACTTTCGATGGTATTGCTTTAATGATTTTAAAATAATTTTTGTCCGAAAATTCTTCATGCTTTCTTCATTTGGGAAGTCTAATTTTTTCTTTAAAATCATGTGTAAAGTTTAGGTATTTTCAAAACACCTAAGCTCCTTTCATTTCTTTTTTTTTTGAAAACTGTTTTATTTATTAGGTGATTTCATACTCGGACATCCCTTTCTTTCTTTCCTCCAGCAATTTCATCTTGCAGCAGTACTAATTTTGTCAAAAAGGGAAGGGAGGGTATCCAGGCCAATCACACTCAAAATTTTCGAACTTATGTAGCACTGAAAATTTTTTAGATTAGGTCCTAGACCCTTTTTACTCGACCAGTGTGTAACAGCTACTGCATATTCATGCAGTATTTATGGGAAGCCCATTAGTTTCTTTATTTAAATGAATTTCGACTTCGTTCTTTTGATTTTTCATACAAAATTTTATTAGTTCCCTCACTGTCACTTCTATTCCTCACAACATTTCTGATTCAACACCCCTGTGCCCTGGCCCTGTGCTGGAATTTGATCTCTCACCCCTTGGCTCGTCGTTATCAACACTCTTCATTTTTTCACTTCCTATATGGTTTTTCATTTCAACTGACCAATTTGATCTACCAGTTCAATTCATTGTCATTTCAACGCTCCAGCTTCCTATTCTAACCCTTTCTTTACTATTTCGAAGGAACATCGTATACAAAATGCTTCTAGCTTTCTACAACAGATGGGGTTATGTATAGAAGACTTTGGATCCTCTCTGTATAGAATGAATCAGCTGTCCGCTCCGCCCATTAATCATTCGGTGTCATGTGACGTCATCGTTTCTTTCTTGCGTGATTGACATCTTTACTTCTGTTATTGCCTACAAGTTAGCGGCCATCTTTTTGAAAGTGAAAAAAACTTATAGGTGTTGCTGCGGAACGTTTGTAGTATTTTTATTAATTCGAACGAATGTACGTTTGGTTTGGTGACACAAAACTGTGGCGAACTAAAAATATATCTATGTACGAATGTACTCTTAGGTAATCACTTCAAATTCTATACATAAATTTTCCTTTCAATTTTTTTTTTGAGTTATTATTGTGGTGAACTGAAGAGTATAGGGGATCTAATAAAGGTAAAGAGGCGAGTGTAGGAATGATGGGGGGGGGGGGGGGGGGGGGGGGGGGGAAGTGGTGCCCAAAAGTTGAAGACATTTTTTCTCAGTGGAGTAAAATACTACGTGCTAAAAAAAAACAACAAAAACATATTAAACACGTGTATTTAATTTTTATGACTTTCGTAATAGAAAAAGAAAGAAGAAAATTATTATGTTCTATACAACTTTATATTTTTTTCCCAGCAGAAAATCTTCAAAAATCTAGCCATCCAAATTTGTTGATAGGGGCAATGATGGCAAGCAATTTTTGGAGTGATCTGCCCCCTGGACTTCCACCAGGTATCTATAATTGTGATACGATAATGTACATAATATGGTTCATTGAACTTACGGAAATAGGCGAGCGGGAGTGGGAGATAAAATGACGAAATATCTCAAAAATAATGATTTGAATAGTGAACTTAATGCCAATTTTTTTTGATTTTTAACGAAATTATGTCATCATTCTTTTCCATTTGTCTATTTCCGTTGAATTTTTCCAATTTTGTAGGTATAGGGTTGTCTCATCTTCCCATAAAACCTGTCGAAAACTAAAGTGATATTTATACGCATTTTCATTCATATTGATTCTGCATCTCATAAAAAAAAAAAAAACCTAATAGAAATGTTATAGTAGCTGGCTCATTTAAACGTATATTTTTGGCGCCAGTACCTACATATTTCCTATTTAAATGCTCGATAATTTCGTCGTGCATGTTTCTCATCCGCATATGCACAGAACGGATGAGAGAATCTGCATTTTTAAAAATAAATTACCACATCTCACGCTCTTCGAACGTACATAACAACACCATCGAGTAGGATTTCTTCATTATTCGTGGCTCGGACTCGGATGCGGTTGCGAGAAAAATGATTTTACAAATGAAGAGCGCAACGATCGATCAACATATCGCGGTTGAATTTTTAATTATAAGTTGTTCGTCGAGTATATTTCGTATAGACGATAGACGAATTGCGGACTCGTGGGATGATTGATTGAACTCGACGTATTCCTTATAGTCTCGTCTCTCTGGTCCACGCACTACACGTTTCGATTGTAATTACTCGGTTAATTTTTCAATTAAGTTTGCCATATAGGTGGAGTTGGTTGTGAATCTTTCGTGTATTTTCTACTCCAGAACAGATATAGATTTGTTATTCGGCTGCAATGGAAATTGGAAGATGTTTGGGGAAAAGTCTCTATGTCGAGTGGGGCACATTCTCATCAAGGTTAACAAACTGCATCGGAGTGGCGATAACTTTCACACGAGTTGAAGTCAAGTCTAATGTACTGCAAGTTTATGACTTTTGATAGGTTCGAAGTTGTTTGGCGGATGTCTGACGCGTCTTGTTATATGACGGCTTTGAATGCCACCGAAAAAAAAACTCGATGCGGCCTGCTCTCGGACTAGCAATTCGGACGCTTCATCATTTGATCGCCTCGGTCGCGGTGTGCTCAACCAAGTCGTACGAACCTGTCATAAAGCAACGTATTATTTAATGCGATGGAACCAATTATTTACCAGCGGGTATACATGTATAAGATGTACCTCCGGCGCTTTAATTTATTAAGGAGAAAAAAAATCACAAGACAACGAATTGCTCCCATCAGCTTTTTCAAAGATGGCGTGTTTCTTATTCTATATAATTACGTTAGAATATCATTTTTCACCGCTCCACCCTGCGTTTAAACTAATTGGATTCAACCTGTACTACATGTACCGACCTATTCGAATGTACGTCTCAACCCTTGAGCGCCTATACCTTTATTATCGTCTTCATTATTTTAGGCGATTCCCTTCTTTCGTATGTATTTCGCCCAGTTCTCGATTCTTGTTTCATTTTTACTCTTATCCCGAACCGAATTAATTGGGCGTGGTTTTTTTATTCTCATTTTTAAGAATTCGAACTGTATAATATTTCGAGTGTGGCAGAAAAATACCCAGACCTACCGACATTCACCTATCTTGTAATTGCTACCGGCTATTCCACACACCGATTTATTATAAAGTGAAGTTGATTGGTTAGGTCTTTTTTTTGGTCTAGCTTTGTCTCATAAACATCGTTCTGCCATAGTTTTTATATCGACCAAATTCGTATATGGCTATTTACGTAAATCGAGAATCGAGGCGCAACACAGATTTACAAAACGTGTTATTCGTGTTTTCTTGGGTTTTCATGTAGGTTTCAAAATGGTGCGATAACCGTATATTTATGGCCGTTGGCTCCAACTTAATTAAAATGTGAAGTGTTGTAGGAATTAGAAATGGCGTTATGTTTGAGAAAAAATACCTCGACGTGCACTTTTTTTTTTAATTAGTAGATTCGAATGTATCAAGTGGATTTATGGTAAGGTGTTGAGGTACGATGTGGTTCCATTCAAGAACATATACGCACATTTCACGCCAACGTCACGAACTGGTTTCGGAGCTGGACCTGGACCTGAGAATCGATGAATGAATTTTTCTTGTTCTATTATCTTCGAGCCGTTGTGCAGTTTCATAAATGAGAGGTGATGATCTTTGTGGTCGATCGGTGCCCGTGCTTTGACGAATGAGGCCATTGATAGGAGAATTATCGCACTCGAAATTGGTAATTTTATTGGCAAGTGAGAAATTACCTGAATGAGTGACGATTTCGGTTGATTGATGGGTTCGTAGAGTGGGATTTGTTGGATTGCGAATGCGGAAATATCGCAGTTGCATCACTATAACAAAAAGGGGGGACATCATTTTTGCAAATTTGCCATTTTATGCCTTAATTTTATAATAAGAAATATGATTTTGCAACTGGTAAGGAAAAGGGAGAGATCTCTTTTGTATCGTTTGCTGTATTCCTGATTTATGTACTTTCCCCTTTGAAAAATCCATTGAATGAATCATCACATGTCACTAAAATGTTTGAAATATTGTGGAAATTAATAACCTAACATTTACACTGCAGTCAATATCTGAAAAATTGTTGGAAACAACAAAGAATTTCGAAGAAACAGCATTTGAAGTATGTGTGAGTGACAATTCTTTGAAATTTCCCAAGTCAATAACTCGAGATCAAGTTTTTTATGTGAAACTTGATCTATAGGCGTATCTCTGAATCCAACTTGGCAACGGTGGCTTCGATCTAGTTGTATATAAATTTGATTTACTTTCTGAAATTAAATAATAACAACAACAAAAATACTTACTTACTTATCAAAATCATTTTTATGTGGATTGATTCTTCAAAAGGTAATTTGATCAAATAAATCAAACCAATTATAAGACCATAGAATCAGGATTATTTTCAATGTTTTTGCAGTTAGATTTACCTACCTACTTATCGTCAAACTTGATTAATGAATACTTTCGTCTTTATCAATCTGGAGTTCTAGATCTAATTAAATTCATTTGGATCTTAGAAAAAGTGCTTGCTGCGTTTCATCCTCCCCAAAAAAAGGAATCATGAATTGGGAGAAGGGAGGCGGTAATGAACCCAATATTTGAACAATTGTACTACCTTACTAAGATGTCTTCAGGTATACTCTCTAAGGTTATGAGGTATGAATCAACTTCCTTTAGCTGAAAAAATATGGCCAAATTGGCCAAATTATCTATTTGTCAGGAAGAAATCACCAAACCTCCTCAAATTGTAGGCAAAGAAATCATGCATTAAAAATGTCAGTTAGACGCTAAGTTAGACGTGAAAATACACCTGAAAGAATGAGAAATCATCTCGACGATCTTATTTAATTAGAACAGCTGTTTTATGGTTATTAAAATTACAATTCCCGTTAAAAATTATTTTTTCAATATTATTTAAGCAGGCTGAAGAAAGCATGAAAATGTTTTGTTTTTACGATCTTCAGAAGAAAAGTTAGCTTCATGTGAAAGGGGGGGGGGACTAAAAATAGAAAAATTTCTGTCTCAGATCACATCTTTTTAAATTTTCCTTACTGAGATGCGAAATTTTACGTATTTTTAGGGAAAAAAGTCCCCGCTTTGCCATTTTATTATTACCCATGAAATTATAAAACAGGATATGCTTTTGCTCATTTAATTTTTGAAGTTCATAAAGACTTGATATTTGAAATTTTCTTAACATTTTTCAAGTTCTAAAAGTCTAAATTGTTTGTTTAACAAATTGTCTCAAAGTCAGCATTATCTCTGAAATTTTCAAAGTTCAGAAAGGTCAATGGAAACCTAAAAAAATTTTCAAATCCAAAAAAGTCTGACAAAATGTTTGAAAATCGGTGCAATAGTAATGTGAAAATTTTCAAATCTAAGAAGTCTGTCTGACAAAATATCACAAAATTACCCTGATTAATTAAATTTGTCCCAGTTCAAAAAGTCTAAATTATTTGTCTGACAAAATTTCTAAAGGTCAACAATCTCTGAAAATTTCCCAAATTCAAAAAGTCAATATAAATCTTAAAATTTTTCGAAGTTCAAAAAAATCTGACAAAATGTCTGAAAGTCAGTTTTCCAGTCTAAATTGGTTGTCTGACAAAATGGCTAAAAGTCAAGTTTCTATATACTTGAAAAGTCTAAATTGTTCGTGTGACAAAATGTCTAAAAGTTGAGTTTCTATACTTATTCAAAAAAAAAAAAAATGTCTCAAAGTCAATGAAAATCTGAAAATTTTTCCAAGTCCAAAAAAGCCGGACATAATGTCTAAAGGTCACCGTGACGTTTCGTCACGGAATTTCGTCAGTTTTTCCGTGAGATTATCCATAGCAAAAGCATATCCTTTGCTACAAAGTCACCACAATTGCAAATTTTTCATCTGAGAACTATAATATTTGTACAATTTTGTCACTGGAAGGAAGTTTTCTTCGGTTCGGTCCAGCCCTGTAGACAAAGAAGAAGGAAGGACGGTATTAAAATTGAAAAATCATCCAAAAACATTGTCTAATTTTCAAACGAGTCGTCGAAATGAAACATCAACAACACATCGAATGCAAAAGACACGAAAGTTTTGAGTTTGGATCGATCTTTGAGGTTGTGCTTTGACTTCTGGACTCAACTGGAGTCCGATTTTTAACTTTTAAACGTAGCCTACGTCCTAAAATTTCTCTTAGATTCGAACAGACCTAGGCCTAAATCGATCGCAATAAACGGATATATTTCGGATATCTTTGATCAAGAATTTTAGTGTTAAATATGATCTATTTTCTTAATAAGTTCGAATATTTAATTTTTTTCGTAAAAAGTTGGTAAATTCTAACAAAAATTGTGTAAACTTCAAAAAAGTTGTTGAATTTTCGTAAACGTTGTTGGAGAATAACATAAGAGTTTTATTACATATAATTAAAAATACGTAAAATGTCGAAAAAAACGGTCAAATTTGGTTGAAAATGATGCACAACTGTCAAATAATTGTAGAAATTGCTCGCAAAATCGGTATAAGATGTTGAAAAAATCCATTTTTCTAGAACATTTAATGGACTCTATAGCAACTTTTTTAATAATTTTCTAGGGAATTTTTTCATTTATTTTGCTGTTTTAAATAATTTTGTGCTACAATTTAGACAAATTTTTTATGGCATTTTGAATCAGTTTCAATAATTTTTATAAGTTTTTATGCATTTTTGAATAATTTTTGATTATTTTGAACTGTATAATACAGGGTGGCCCACTACAGAAGGTCGATGGTTTTGAAAATGAAGAAAAAAAATACTTTGACTGCAAAAATCTGGAAAACTAAGCTTCCTAGAAAAAGACTAATTGTCTTTGTCAGAAAGAAAATTTTAAGCTCTACAATTTTCATTCTTAGTATAAACCATGTTTATGAAATTTTTTTTCATTTTCAAACCCATCTACTTTGTATATGGGCTAAATTTTCCATAAAGATGGATTTTATGGCCAAACTAAAGATCCTACGATTGACGTTTCATGTGAGCCACCCCGTAGGTATTTACAACTTTTTTGTACCATTTCACTAATTTAAAATAATTTTTATAATTTTGAAAAACATTTTAATGAAATTTTTCATTATTTTTCACTCATCTCTCAATTCTTAAAGCACAATTAAAGTAATATGTATTTTAACATACATTTTTCTAAATTTTCGATCCCGTTTATTTATCTGTACACGTTATCGGATCACAGTTTCTCGTAAAAACTGCCTTATTTTTTTGTTATGCTTAGATTAACAATCATTGGTACCCTCGATCCGTATAATAATTTTCTATTTATACTAGTTTCGGGTTGTGAAAAATTAATGCATCTAATTTATAACAGGAAATGAAGTAATTTACGTTCGAATGCGATTAACGTGACATATTACGGCCTTAAAAGATGAAAACAAAAACTCTATCCTATACCTACGTAAGCAGAAGCAGAAATAGAAAAAATTAATAGAATTAAAAATGAACACAATTTATGAATAAAACGAATAAGGCTTCGGCGGAGTTAATTTAATAATAGTTCATTTTCTTCAATCTTTACGTAATAGAAAAATAGACTCGAAGTTTAGTATTTTTTGGGGGGTGTTGTGTTATAGCCTTGGAGATGAAATAATGAATTCAGTCTCATCAGTATTACGTAATTGGACGACTGGTCGAGCTTCGATCATCTATTTGCTGGTGTTACGAAATCAAACGAACTATAGTGTTACTGGTGTTACGTAGACTAAGGTATGTTAGACCTATGTGTTGATGAATGATGATGAGATAGAGAAAGGTTTTAATTTTGATATAGTTTTCGAGTATATGAGTAAGTATTGAACGAAGTGTGTGGAAAACATAAAGTGCATGCACGAGCGAACCAAATATACGCGAGTATACTTTTCGCCAATGTATTTGCAACATTTTCCCCTTTCAATCCAGTTTTCTTATATTTTTTTTCTGTTGAATTGGAACGTTAAGCCTAAATGTGCGGAACGTAGTGCACAAAACTGCCGTATTATTATGTATATTTGTAGCTTGTCCTTTTTTTTTTCGGGTAAGAATTTTGTAAAGCGGCATGACGCAAAGGTTTTTCAAAGGCCCGACAGATGAGTGAAGTTAGACTTACCCCGGATTCGCCGCCTAGTCTTGTATGCTTGGAAGCTCCGCATCTACAATCCAATCAATCAATCAACGTCACAAGTGCGTTGCTACTTTTTTTTCTTTTCTTATATCTGCTGTAGCAGTCTTTTCCGCTTCTTAACTCGTTCGTTCGTTTGTTCTTTACTTAGTTAGTGTACCCATTATTTTATCCCAGTACTATCGACAGTATCAGCATGTCTCTATATTCGAAATGTGTAACATTCGCATCCTTGTTATATAAGGGTTTAACGCCAGATAAGCTTCCACTTTTTGCTACCACCGCCCGTTGAGTATCGACGAATTACTTTTTGAGGTATGATCGTAATTAATAAAATAAAGAGTGGAGGGAGATTTGAGCAATGAGGGTTTTGTAGATTTGAATTTACGAGGGAGCTTGGTTGAGTTTTTTCGATATTTGTACTGAAACGTTGAAGAAACTTTGAATTAAGTGTGTGTGTTTCATTTTTACCTCAAACTTTCCTATTTTTGTTCATTTTATTGCTTAAATTTAGTTTCTGTTCATTCGTGTGATAGATGTTTGCCTGACAAAAAAATACAATCACAAATTCATAAAGTTCCAAGAGTATAGAGATGATAAATGTGCTTAAAATTTTTTTTAATAGTTTTTCGAACGATCTCCTGATGATTTTGTCAAGTCTAAGCCATGGAATTATGATAAAAATCTAAGCCAACTTCTGCAATATTTACAAATTTTCATAAAAATCTGTAGAAATGACATAAAAATGATAAAAAATCAAAACAATTTTGGATAATGTGAAAATTCTAGCAGTTTATATGTAGAAAACTTTTGACAGATATCATGATTTTTTTGACAGTTTTTACAATATTTTTAATGATTTTTGTGAGAATTTCGATAATTGTAACCCTTTTGACGACTTCCATGTTTTTTGATCATTTTTTCATATTTCATATGTTATTTCAAACAATTTTACGAGATTTTTGACAGTTTTCATGATTTTTTGGCTATTCTTATGATACTTTTACCAATTTCTATGACAATTTCAAGAATTTTTACGAATTTTTCGACGATTTTCATAATTTTTTCGTATTTTAAATAATATTTGCGAACATTTGAACATTTTTTATAAAATTTTGGACTGTTTCATGATTTTGAAGCTATATCCACGATACGTTCACCAATTTTTGCCATATTTTAAACAATTTGCAATTTTTGACCATTTCAACAACATTTTTCACTATTTCCATGATTTTTTCATAATGTTTTAAATGTTTCTAATCATTTTTATGGAAATTTTATCAATTTTAATGATATTTTTGGCAGTTCTTATGACTTTTTTTTACTTGTTTCATATTTTAAATAGTTTTTGTGAAAATTGTAAGATTTTTCACCAAGTTTTCGACAGTTTTCATGATTTTGCAACTATTTCTACGACATATTCACCTATTTTCATGATAATTTCAAACAATTTTACTAAATTTTAAACAGTTTTTACAATATTTCTTTGATTTTTATGAAATTCTTGACCATTTCAACAACATTTTGAACTGTT
This sequence comes from Pseudococcus longispinus, assembly GCA_900064475.1. Classification (NCBI taxonomy): domain Eukaryota; kingdom Metazoa; phylum Arthropoda; class Insecta; order Hemiptera; family Pseudococcidae; genus Pseudococcus; species Pseudococcus longispinus. Next base: position 12,554 of record FIZU01037681.1, read on the forward strand.
TTCATGATTTACTGACCAATTTAATCCAATAGTAAATAAATTTTAACAATTTTTTCAATATTTGAACCACTTCTATAACCTGAAATTTTGCACCCCCAAAAAATCATTCAGGTAACAAAATTTCATGACGCAAGCCAAAAAATTAAGCAAAAACCTTTTTGACTCTCAGCAATAAGACATATTCATGTTTGGTTGGTCACTTTTTTTATGAAAAATAGTCACAGAAGTTGATTTTTTTTGGAAAAATTCAGTTATGATGCTTGATTTAGTAATAAACAGTAAAGAGTAGGTACCTACCTATTTCAAATGTTGCCTCAATAATCTGCGAATTAAGTTTAAAACCGTACCAAACAAAAAATTCATCATTATAGCAAACCCTATACGCTATCTAAGGTGTAAATTAAGAACTTTTTTGACTTTTAGATTAACGAACAATTTTTCACGTTATATTCCAAAAATCACCCAAAAGATACCTAGATATACTAAGTTGCCAATTTTTCATTAAGTAAACGAAGAAGTACATATTAACTTTCAATAACCAAAATAAAATATTTATTTTGAAAAATTTAATAGTGTAAATGTACAAGTTTGCTACAAGTATGTTGTTTTTGAAATTTTTATCGTTTTTTTTTCTTTAAACTTAACACAATTATAACAATTTACGTACATCTACATATTGCTAACAAAACATTTTATAATACAAACATCATACAACATAATAAATTAATAATTCGAAAAAAATAGAAAAAAAGAAAACTGGACGAAACTATAATGAATAATTGAAAGAATGATACGAACAACGAAAAAAATGGGGGATTCGTTTTGGGGCGAGGGGGAGAAGAAAAACTCAAAAAGCGAAAATACAACAAAAACAAACGACGCTAGCGAAATGCGCCAGCACGAACAAAAAAATAATGTTCATTAAAGCTATAACAACATCGTTTTACAAACTAATCGCTAATCAATAAAAATAAAATTCATGTGAAATAACATAAGCGACAGATTTCTTCAACGCGGATGTCAACGCACTTTGGAACCGTTTTTATGACAAGACAGAGGCATAATTTTGGCAACTACTTCACCGAACGTTTGTCAACTTGACGAGACGTAATGAATTTGGGGAAATTTTTCAAGCTGAGATTAGAAAAATTGACTGGCGTGAAGCGATTCTTTATTGGATGGTTTTTATCGTTTATTAGGATACGAATTGTGCTGGTTGGAATTATTTTCCTTTGGATTTTTATGATGGATGTTGAAAGAGTAGGTAATCGAGTTGTGTTTGGGGACGGCGAAAGATGATGGAATTTTTTATTCGAATTTTGCTATACGTTTTTTTCGACGTTTATATTTGCGGGTTGATTTTATTCATTTTAATGATTTCTTCCTCCTAACCCTCCCCATCATTAGTAAATTCAGTTGAAAATATAGTCTGAACAGAACCAAAATTAAAGAAATTCCAATCAACTCTGAGCCTAAATTCCTTCGTCAAATTGTTGCCTATACATTTCGCACTTCCGGAATAGTAAGGCCATAGGTAGGTATGCCAAAAAACTGTTCTTTTACTGGTTTGGGCCTCTATGGGGGTACCTATGTTTTTTTGTATTTTTTTTTTTTTTGAAATTTTAACTCAAACCCATGTTTTTGACTTTTTGAGCCTCTTCGTGATTAAAATTTGGTAAACGACACCATAGCGTCTCATTACTCCGATAGAACGTGGACTTACGAATAAAAAATGTCGAACTGTTGTCAAAATTGTTTAAATTCATTGTAATATATATACCTAAGTAGATATTATTGAAAATGTTGGAAATTTCACAAAAATGGTTAAATTGTTGTAAAAATCATTCAAACTATCTTAAAATTGTGCAAAATACTGCGGAAATTGCTTGAATTATTGTAAAAATTATTCAAAGTGTCTTTGAGAATGTCAAGAAAATTTTGGAATTCTTCAGAATGTACCAAAAAGTGATTGAAATATGAGTTTTATTAGTAATTTTTGCAACATTTCAACGTTTCTCACATTTCATTTTACGATTACTTACGAAAATGACAATTTTTCATTCATTTTATAGACTTTTCATTATCTTTTAATATATTTTTTTCAACATTTCTTTCTATCGATTTTCATTTAGTTTCTAATATTTTTTCCACAAATCTTGAGTAAGGATTTTTTTTGAAAAATTTTTGAAATCCAATTCTAAGTAAGTACAAAAAGTTAGTATCTAGAAATCTGAAAATTTTTCCAAATTCAAAGAAGTCCGACAAATTGTTTAAAAGTCAGCATTATCTCTGAAATTTTCTAAGTTTAAAAAGTGAATGGAAATCTGAAAATTTTTTCAAGTAAAAAAATGTCTGACAAAATGTCTGAAAGTCATCGTCAAGGAATTTCGTGACGGAACTTATGGGAACAAAAAATGGACAAAATTTTCAGATTATCCCCCCCCCCTCCCCCATAAGACATATCCGTGTCAAAAATCGACATTTTTCAATGTTATCGAGATAATATCAACATCTAGGTATGTTTTTGACTTTCGAATGTGTTTTTAATGCCATTAAATTCAAACAAATCGAAAAGGGATCCAAAGAGACCGCATTCAGCCCAAAATTATGGTCAAAATTACCCTATAAATGGGTTCCAGAAGTTGAAAAACATGCATTTTGATATCCTATTTAAAATTTTCCAAAAGTTTGAATGAAGCTCCCCTTTTATTGGGCCTTTTTGAAATTTTACCCCAAAATTACTTTAGAAATGGATTCCAGAGATCTAAAATCATGTATTTTGATAACCAATTAAAAATTGTCCCACTCTCTTAGACCTCTATTGTTTTTTTTATGAAAGTAGCGCTACAAAAAGATTCGAGTTATTAAAAAACATACTTTTTAATACTTTGCTTGGTAGCATCAAAAAACTTAAGAACTTTTGGATCCACCCCCCCCCCCTCTAGTGGGTTGTCTTTTATAGGTTTAGAGTCAGAGTAACCTCTGAAATGGATTCAGGAGCTTCGAAAATCCAAATCAAGACGAAATAATTTGAAAAAAAAATGTGAGAGTATTTGATGGTTACCAGTTTTAATCTCAATTTTATAACTCAAATCAACTAAAATTTGCCAAAATTAAAATGTCATAACACAAAATGGTTTTTTCAAAGTTGAATTTTGACAAAAAATTGCTTTTATACGAGTATTTGAAAAGTAGAGACTTTGAGGTTTTTAAAAATATTGATCATCCAAAATGATCAAATTTTTGAGATATTCGTATGCCGTTACTACCCCGGATGTGCGATTTCTACCGACCCTCTCCTCCCAGCAAATTAATGGATTATAGATGTTCGAAATAGTTTTTTGAGTATCCATTGATTTTTCAAAAAAATGGATACGTTTTTTAGTTATTGACAACTTGCTGAAGAAAACGAAAAAGTGAACAAAACATGGAATATTCGACTATTTTGGTGATTTTTTTTGTCGTACAAATAAAAAAGGCTATAAAATTTCTCGATGCTTAATTTACATACAAATCAAATGAAAATACATCAGTTTAAAACGTTTAAATTATTGCACTTACGACAACCTGAGTCCACATAAGAAACATCGTGGTAAAATTATCAAGGGGGGGGGGGGGATGTTCAATGAGGCAAAAAAGGGGAACTCACTTTTACGTTTATTTACATCCAGTTTCATCTCGAAATTTCTCGTCAAATGAGACGAATATTTCCAGGCCATTCAACTCTTCTCACATCTCACATCTTGATGACCAGCAATATGTGGTGAAAAATGATAGGTACCCATTCAAGTTACAATTATTTTCAACTCAATTGATAATATTCCGGAGCAAATTCGTTGGCTAGGCTGCTGAGGAAATTAAATTCGCTGGAGCTGTTGCTGTTATCAGTGGGCAATATCATGTTGGTATTCTGCACGGCGTTGTTGGATGGCGTGTTGGGCGAGGCGTTTGTATAAAAATGATGAAACGAATTGAACTGGTCGCCGGCGGAATCGGCCCTAACGCTATTCGGAGGCGTCATTACTACCGAAGAATTAGAAGTCGGTAGATTGGTATACTGATCGGGTGACGGTACGTAGGGAACGTCGTGATTATTATGACTACCTTCGTCATAAAAATGAACCGGTTTCGGGTTCGGATTAATATAATCGGCCGTTTGGTGATTGTAATTATGCTGATGGTTGGCGCCGTAAAATGGAGTCGTTTGGTTGGCGTGTTCGTTGCTGGCGTGATTGTAGACGGCCGAATGGTACGAGCCGTAATTGACACTACCCGGAGCATGAGCATGGGCATATTCTTCGGCGCTGCTGTAATTCTGGTTGTGATAATTCTGGCGTTGGTAACTTTGGTACGGTAGGTCGATGGATTGGTTGGTGTTACCGTTGTAGCCGCAGTACTGCTGAGGATATTGCTGACAGTACGATTGTCTGGCCTGGGCTGCGGTCACTTTCGGCGTATTCATACCGTTCAATCTGGGCACAGCGGCGGTTTGATGCCTGTACGGAGGAGTTTCTGGTAAATTGTACATTCGATGTTGCTGGGGTGGTGGAGGAGCCGGAGGTGGCGCCGATTGACGATGCTGAGTGGTATTGTGATTGGGGAATTGGTGGAGTTGCTGGTGATACAGTGTTTCACGAGGAGGACACGTCCTGTATTGGTTTATTTTGAAGGGGCAATCGGGCTGCCTGTGTTGTTGAGGAGATAACGGATATGTATTCGGGGTATTATGCCTGGCTACCTGCAAAAGCGACGATGCCGGAGCCATTACAGCCGGAGGTGATTGATTAGGGAATGTGCTATTTGTTGACACAGGTATGGGGGGACTTCGTGGTTTCACCGAGTAAGGGCTACTGCCACTCAAAGGACTGGCCATCGGAATGGTACTAGGCGTAGAAGGCGTTAGACTATCTACAGACGGTGGCAGTATAGGACAATTTTTCATCTCGTTCGACGATAACAGTTGATTGGTATCTTTGAGACTCAAAACATTCGGTTTTTTCGCCTGACTTTTGGGCGAAGAACAACAAATCGCATTTGATGTCTCGACTTTGACCACAATATCGTCGTGTTTCTTCAGCCCCACGTTTGGAGGCGAAGTCAATGCTCCACTTCCTTCATTCGATCTGGAATCTTCTTCTAGCTTATCGTACGAGCTGCTGTTGCTGTCTGCACTACTGATACCAGTGCTGCCATTGCTATTGTTATTGAAATTGTTGCTGTTTCGACTAGCCAGGTGATCTCCTAGTAGACCTGATTGTAGGTCACAATTTTGACAGCTTTTTTTGTCTTCACATATCAACGATTTGGATTTTTCTGATTTTGTTGATTTGCTACCACTGGTCGAATCTTTATCGCTTCCGTCTTCCGATTGTTTGCATTGCGTTTGCCTTTTATGTTTCATTCGTCTGTTTTGAAACCATACTTTGACCTGGAAAAATACGTAATTTACCTGTTTAGAATATCTGCCTACCGAAGGCGAAATTATATCTACGCGGGAACCTTCCAAAGTTGAACGTATTATTCGATTAGATTACTTTTTCTCTTTGTTCGTAACCAAGCCCGGAATTCCGGTCTAACGAATCGTTAAGTTGAACAATTTTTCCAATGTGCTAAAATATCTACATCCATGCTCCTCGACAATCGTCAAATTTCTTCCAGAAAACATGTTTGCTCGAGCGTAAATAGTAAATACTCGAGTTTAACCTCGATAACCTTGGAATCACGTCTCGATGTTGTGGGCTTTGTTTAAACAAACGAAAAATTATTAATTATATCGAAGGCTTACTTGTCTTTCTGATAGTTCTAACGATGCTGCGATTTCTATTCTTCTAGGACGACAGAGATATTTATTGAAATGGAATTCTTTTTCTAATTCTAATAATTGAGTGTTCGTATACGCAGTTCGTAATCTTCTCGGGCCACCATTTTCTGTTGAATCAAATGAAAAAAAAATATGAGAAAATATCAAACATCGAATTTATCCTGCTAAATTGTCGATAATTTTCATAGGTGTTGGCGCGTGTGTGTTTTTTATATTTATTTTTCCAACAAAAGCATTAAAATATCGCCTCGCAGGTTGCTGCGAAAACAGGCAAATGGATTTTAGGAGTTAGTTGCAGATTAATTTAACCGTGACCGAATCTCTTCATTAATCAAAAAGCCGCCCTGTGGATATGTACGTTTCGTGTCGACCCGTAAACAGAGACATTGCCATTCAGCGCGAAAGTATACCGCAACTTTTAGATGGCAGCAATAGTTGCCGCTTATACTCTAGCACATTGGTGCCAGCCAGTTTTACTTTCAACTTTATACAGCTTTCGTAGTGATCCTATTCAAAGCTTTGGGAAATCTTTTGTGCCCGAAGAGGTAAGAGTTGGGAATTACGACGTGAATACGTCTTTAACAATGTTGCATTGTTGACGTAGTCAACCTCGGCCTATTGTTCATCTTCGAGTTCATTTCGTTTGCCCGTGTTTATACCATACCGTACTCGAAGAGGTAATGGTATTGTCGGAGGCTTCATTTTGTCAAGTCGCCGAATCGCTATTTTCCTATTTGTATGTTGTGGCGGTGGACGAATGATGAAGGGTGGTTGAATTAAGGTAGTAGGTGGTAGCCATAAAGGATCTATTTGGGCTGAAAGCTTGTTCTGTGATACATCAACATGAGAATTTGATGCGATGAGAGGGGCATCTTATGTGAAGCAGAAGCTTTTATTCCGAACTAGGGTTCTTTCCCAATGAAGCTAGAGGTCCTTCTGTAATTCGAATTTTAATTATCTACTAATCCTATGCCCGTTATATTGATTTTAGTCTTTGAGAATTCATTGATACATACGAAGTTGTGTTTGAAATTTAATGTAATGAATAAACATTGATTACAATTTCATGAAAATGGTCAGAAATATGTATTATGAAAATACTTCTCAAAAAATCAATGAAAATTCCATAATATATGCAATAAACCTTGTTCATCACTTGGGTAGCTAGTGAATTTCACTTCGAATTTTTCTAATTATGGAAAGCAAATTTTGCACGTTTTGAATATAAAATCAATACTTGAGAGACGGTGTGTAATATTTTAAATCAGGTTGAAAATTTTTATTTATTTAAAGATTTAATTTCATCTCGAAAAATTGTTTCAAAATTCACTACCTACTTCTTCATGTTGTAAGTGCTCAATTACGACAAAGAATACGTGGTGAATCACCCCCCCCCCCCCCCGGTCAAAAAAATTATTTTAAGGAAAAATCAAGTAATAAGTATAATGTAGAAAGGTTGAATTCGAAAACAAACAAAAATGTTGACCTTTTTTCTTGGCAAACGTGGAAAATTTTGCATTTTGAGTGGGAAATGACTCAATGGAAACCGATTGAACATATGTAATCATTAGGGATGAGATATGTATTTACGAAAAAGTATTAAAATATGCTCTTAAAATATTCCTTTAAAAGTGGAAAATATGCAAAAATATTCCTTAACGTCATGGGTATCATTTTAAAGATAATTTCATCTTCTACACTATAGTACCTACTCATGTTATTGAACAAGAAATATTTTCACAAAAGATAAAGGGATTCAATTTGATTTTTTTTCAATTTTGAATAAAAAATCTTTGAGATTCCGTAGTAGTTTTCATCGCAAATTTTTTTATTTTTAGCTGGTACCAATATTCAAAGTTGAAAAAAAAAATGGGAAGAAATTTTGTTTTTGTGCTTTCCAATTTTTACTAAAATATTCCCTTAAAATTGATCAAATATGCTAAAATATGCATTTCTGAGTGAAATATGCAAAAATATGCTCTGACAAATGGGCTCATTTTACTGGAAATTTCATGAAACGTAAAGATATTACAGATATCCCGTTTGGAAAGCGTAATGAAAAAATATGTATTTACATATTTTTCTCATCCTTAGTAATCATGAACAACTTATTAATTACAGCAAGGATCCCATGTCCTAAAAATTTCAAAGTATCATCATAGGAGTAAATAAAAAAAGGAATTGAGATGCTGAAAGTGGTATTTGATCCAAATGAGAACGAAGTGCTCAAACACCCATTCTAGAATTTTGGAATCTGAAATACTGAAAATGAACATATTTGATGATAATTCAGTGATTTTTAATTTGCATTTACGTCGTTCAATCATGCAAAACTATGCATTTTACAAGCTGATATTACATATTATGCTAAATATGCCATTCCAATAAATAATGGGTAGTCCTGGAAAGAATTTTTTGAGCAGAACAACATACTTAGCCACACTAAAATCATCAAAAATCATCTTGTTTAAATTCTAAATTCATAGGAAAAGGCGAAAAAAAAAATTTTTTGTGCAATTTTTAATTTTGTCATTTTTGCTCAAAAGTAGCTGAAAAATTGAAAATTTGGCAAAAACTAACCAAAATATGCAAAATGTGCATTCAAGTCAGAAATATGCAAAATAAAATGAGACTCACTTTACTAAAAATTTTATGAATCTCAAAGATATACCTTGGTAGAAAAACATAAAATTTCACCCTTATATCTCACTTCAAGAGAAAATCCTAAAACCATGTCTGTTTCTCAACAATTTTGTGGTATTATATAAATTACCTACTATGATATTTTTAATATTTTTTTGGGGTGTTTCATATAATATTTTGAGAAAGTTCTTGAATAATTTTGGTAGTGTTTTCATAGTCAGTCTATATTTTGAAATTTCAGAATTTTTACAAAATAATATCAATTTTTGCAATATTTTTAGCTATTTAATGATTTTTAAACAATTTTCTTTATTTCTTACTCTTTCAGTTGTGAGTTCTAAGTATTTGTTACTTTCGAGCAATTTTCATAATATTTTGAAAAAATTTTCTGTTTTTTGAATTTTTTAAACGATTTTTGCAGAAAAATCGAAAAATTGTTAGGACTAAAAATTCATGAATTTTCCCTTTTCACAAAATATTTCAGAATCCAACAATTTTACTTTATTTGTTTGGACAAGTGTTCAAAAATAACGTTTTTTGTTGTTTGAACATGATTTTTCAAAAAAAAAAAGTTGTCCTCCTTTCACTGAAACAAATAATTATTTTTTCAAGACAATGCATTTTGGAAGATTTTTTCAAAAATCATGCATTTTTTTGATTAAACTTTGGTTTTCTGGTATCGATATAGAGTTTTGTAGTTACTTTCATCAATTTTATCTACTAAATTTTCATATTCCATTTGTTTGACTGACAAAATTCTAGATATGAGTATATGTTTAAGATTTTCACGATCGCTTTTAATGATTTCTATTATTGGGGTCGATGGGGCCAAAAATTAAAATATTTCCCATTTTTTCCCCATTTTTCCTACTCAAATGCACTTTTTTTCAATTTGTCTGTCTAAAAATTGATTTTTTTAAATTTTTCTGTAAATTCACTTTCGATTTTGTTAGGAAGGGGGAGGGGGATGTTGAGCAAACGTTCTAACTACTACGTGTTTGGTGTGGGCATGCTTTCACCATTCAAAATTTTACAATTTTTCAATATTTTAACGATTTGTTACGATTAGTTTTTCAGTATTTTCAATGAGTTTCCAATGTTTCATAGGTTTAGTAGTCGTTAGGAATTTTATTTCCTTGTCAAAAATTGCTTTTCCCACTAGTTCTATTTGACTCTGTTTTTTTTTTTTTTGAGAACTGAGCCCTGAAACGTCTTCCTGAATGTAAAAGCAGTTTTTATACAAATATTTTAAGTGAGCTAATGTTAAAAAATTAGAAATAAGTAGATAAAATTGCCCCACAAACCGATTTAATGTTACTTTTCCACGAAAAGTATGTCAAAATGTAAGTAAATTCTAAGCAAAATATTCCCAAAAACCTTTCTCACGTATAAAATACGTTGAACTTTTCGTCAACTTCGTCTCAAAATCGTAATGTATGATGGCGTATTTCTCAAAATATTAAGACGACAAAACGGAAAAAATTTTAAATACCGCTCGTTACCCGTTAACCTTTGGTAAATCAAGCAGTCCGGTCGGACTGCCCCGCCAAGCAAAAAAAAATAATAATATAACAATAAACGTTCCTAAAAAACAACACTGACAGTTCGACCACTGTACTGCTTATATTCTCTGAACAACTTAGCGTATTTTTGGTGTTTAATTTCTC
>FIZU01037689.1:0-13314 GCA_900064475.1 Pseudococcus longispinus
TTTCAGTTTCTATTCCGTTTCCGTTTCCAGTTTTAATTTATTTCGTTTCCGTTAGAAAACTGTTTCCATTTGCAAGAAATGTTGCGTTTCCGTTTCCGATTCCGTTTTCAAGGGGAAAATACCGTTTCCGTTACGTTTCCGTTTCTGTTTCCGATTTCGTTATCACAGCCCTGCTTTTGATAAAAACACAACTCACGGATCACGAATCATATTATTACGAATCACTTTCACCTAAATTTGATTCGAATCAAGAATACGAATCACAAAATTTTGCGATTCGAATCATGGACATTCCTGAAGTGTCGTTATTCATTAAAACACGACAAGATTTGATGAAAATGATTCACTCTCAGAATGAGTATTTTTTTGTTACCGAATAACAAATCTTTTTTTTCAATCATGATCATAATTAGAAAACGAATAAAAACATAACAAGTCGAAATTTGCCAATTTAATAATAAATTAGTAACTTCGGCTAAAGAAAGTTATAAACCTCGCGATCGTAAATTTTATAATATTTTATAGGTAACTAAAAATTACTCAATCACATAAACGACAAAATCACCAGCAGTAATATTCTCCCCTATAGCCATCAAATCAAACTCACGTACCTACGTGCAACATAAAGTCTCCAAAAAAACACTAATTTTTTACTCTTCAGTCCGAGAGCCAATGTAATAGAAAATATAAAATTTCCACGTTCCTGATTTTAATATACCGTTAAAATTTTCCGAATGTAGTATATGGTTAATCGTATAAAAAGCTTTTAAACTTAGCCATTAAGCGTTAAATAAGCGTTTCGGCGGAATAGAGTAGTCGTATATACGCAGACTTCATTTGGGAGTTTATTTTTCTCGCGAGTATCATGAATTAAGTTTTTGTTTGCGAATCTGAGAACGATATCTACGGTAAGTTTTAGGGCTATTCTTCGCTCTGGAAAAGTTTAATTCTAAATGTGCAGAAAAAAGATTCTATCTTGATTTCCATTTTATACTAGAGGGCAGTTTTACCAATAAACCAATTACTTCCAGCGTTAGTGGAAAGGTTATCATTTCTTTTAATACTTCAAAACGGGCAGGTCAGGGTTGTTAAATTTTTATGTAATGGTTGCGGACTGCGATATACTGTTGAGTGCTCCGGTATAAAAGATAATATCATTTAGATAATGAGAGAAGATTTTCACAGATGTAAATTGACGATGGTATGTCTTGCGGTGGCATCGGCGCGCGGTGAGCTACAAGCACTTCGAAAGTTCGCCGGTTTGCAGTACAGCGGCATGTTATGTGCTTTAATGTTATCGAGGGGGTAATAATGTTGATATATTTTATCGATAGAAAGATGAAAATTGTAATAGGTGGAGATATTTTACAACTAACGGACGTTTTTATCACAGAAGGGTTCCACTGACGCTAACACCGGCAGCTCTTTTCGATACAAATGATTTACATAATACGTAATTGAGTAAACGTAACTAGATCCGCGATTAAATAAAACAGTATTCGATTGTGCATCGAATATGAATGCGACTTACCGAATTACAATTTCTTGATGGTCATTCGACATTCAGAATCCATAATGCACCGGAATCGAGTCGTCACTCTGCTACAAAAATCCAAGACAACACCGAAATCGTTCGATTTATGAATTTCATACGCGAAGTTACCAAACATCTTCATTTATAATCTACATCGTGTATTATTCACTCATGAAGAATAACTTCGAGAAAGAAAGTAATAAGCAGACCGAAAACACGAATTGTAACTGAAAAACTACCGAATCTGCATCATACACGATATACACGAATAATATTGATAGAAAATACCGTTTATGAACAGTAATAAGTAATTAGTTGATTACTTAGAAAAAAAACAACGCGAAAATAATACAACACAAGAATTCCATCAAAAATGTCGCCGAATCGCACAATCCATAAGAAGCACGTTTTTTCACAACATTTCAACACAACGTAAATAAACCCATAGTGCCAACGTCATAACGAAATGGGGGTGATTAACATTTTTGTTGCTAATTGCATAACCTAACTAATTATTTATTCCTTTTTTCATTTTTTCTCGGATCTATTCATAATTATTTCGATTATTGACCGTTCAAACCAATGAAATTGAAATAATTTTCGTAAAAATTTAGAACAACGTAACGATAATAAATCCGGTTAGGTCGCTACAAGAGCTAAAAAAAAATAAACTATAAATTAGTTTTTGGTACTTATAGGTCACAATTATGCGGAAATTCATTCTGGCCAAAGACTTTTCACCATTTTAGTAACAAAATTGTTAAAGTTTGATGAAACCTGAAACCACAAACCCTTACATTCATTCTCCTTTGTCTTAAATATCAACTAGCTTTATACGTCATACCGTCGAAAAGTCGGAAATTCTTAATAGCTTGACACATTCAAAGATCAAGGTAAAACGGTATTCATATTTAAAATTTATCAACACTCGATGCACTAATATTAAAAATACATTTATTTACAAAATTACCATACATACAGGTCTATACAGGTAGAGCTTAGCGATGAAAATCAGTTATAAAACGGATTATAAGTAACCCAATGGGCTTTGGATTGTGATTTAGCATCTTCGTGAGAAGTGAACAGAGATTTGAATACATCGGTTGCTTTGTTATCTTTGGAAATACTGTAAGACTGTTTAGTCTTCTTATACGCTGGATCGCACATCCCATCCAATGACCTTTTACCTAAAAGTAAATAATTTGATAATAAAACCAGAACGATAAATAAGCCAAATAAAACAATCAACATAATACAGACTTGATTTGCTAGCAGCTGCTATCGGTGTACAAGAAGCATTTCCTTTCTCTCTTTTAACTTCGGTATCTTTTTTAATTGGCAATTTTTCAGCCTCGGGTTCTTTTTTTAGTTTCACTGGTTCACTAAACGCAGAACTAGTACTAGCGACAGGTTCGTCATTCGGTTCAATCTTGATCTTGATTTTTTTGTTACTTTTTTGACGTAATTTATTTCTAGTCAACATCAACTCTAAATCTTGGTCAGCAGCGTTCATAATAACAATATCGTCATCGGAATATGGATTCTGACACTTGAGACATGATTTCTCTTGGAATTGCTTGATGGCACGTTCGGATAAAACACATCCACAATTCCAAAAGAAACAGAATTTGAATTTTCCACTCATTTCTAAACCAGATATAGGGCAGATGTAAGGTGCGGCTTGACGATCAACGCGATTATCACCCTTTTCATCTTCGGCTTTGAAAGCTGGGTTTTCTGTTAGGTTTAGATCTTTCACATCCTGTACAAAATATATCGATTAAATGAAGAATTCAGATTACTGGAAATACTTATGCAGACTTGGTTTACCTTTAAACGTTTAATATGCGAGATTGATTCAGGTTTGTTTGTTTTATCGAGCAGTTTTTCGATTACAGTATCTTTATTGTAGAGTCGACCCAAGCCACAGGCTACTATGGGTTTTCGTAAGGGTTCGTGGCTTATTGCGCAATGCTGCCAGCGGAATGATAACTCAGCTACTTTATCTTTCTAAAATACAGAGAAAAATCCGTCATAATAATATAGAAAGTAACGAATGAATCAAGATTAGAAATATCGATTGAGGGTGATGAATTTACTCACTTGCTCTGGCTTCTTTTTCAATCTCACAAGTTCATCTCGTTTGGGAATTGTACCACCATCACAACCCATATTTTATCGTATTGTATATTCTTCAAATAGGAAAATTTACAACTGTTTTATTAATTTATACGAAAAATTTGTAATTTTTTCAACAATTGAAAAATAATTCGACGAAAAAAATTGATAAAAGCACAGAAAACAAAAAGTTGCCAAATCGAATCCGAATCGCCAATTTTATTTTATGCAATGTTAATGTAGCATCGGGCACATTTGCATTCCAAATAAATGTCAAAGGAAGAAAACAATTTACTTAGTAAATTACCGTAAATTACGAAAAATTTACCGAAAAAAACGAAAATGTTTACCGAAGCATCGGGAAACTGCGGTATCATTATGACGGAGACACGTTGAACGAAAATAAAGGAAATAATTTTCAGCTTTGAATTTTTATCGAAGCTACTCGTCGCCATTATTTTTCAAGTTTTCACTTCAAATTCTCAAAGTTTATATTTGAAATTATTCATACTTTTGGTGTTCATTAAATACTGTTAACTTTTTCAATTGTAATGATTCGAACAACGGAATAGGACATACTCATTACCTTCTGAAAAGTAAGCTGTTTATTTATTTTTATCAACATCGAGATGTCGAAAATTTTTGAAAATTTCGGCGTATTATCTGTAATTAAATACCCGGTAAATAAACTGTTTTTGATGTATTTCAGCTAAGTTTTAGTGATGTCTCGTAGTCGAAATGAGAATCCAGACTGTAAAGTTTATATTGGAGATTTAAGTACGTAATTTTTCTCATTCTATTCTCAGTGTGAACTCTTAATAGGATTAACTATTTCTAATTACATATTTATAGGTCTTCATGCATCGAAACAAGACGTCGAAGACGCTTTTTCATATTATGGTCCGATACGAAACGTATGGGTAGCCAGAAATCCACCAGGTTTTGCATTCGTCGAGTTTGAAGACGTACGAGACGCCGAAGATGCTATCAAAGAAGTTGACGGCCGGTAATGTGTAATACATTTTTGTTCGGTTCAGTTTATTCTTTATTTAAGTCGTCGATTGATTATAGAAGAACCGTATGTGGAAGACGTGTTCGAGTAGAACGCGCCGGAAACAAACGAGGCGGTGGAGGTGGATTCCGACGACCATTCCGAGGTGGCGGCGGTGGTCGCCGAGGCCGACCTTTCCACCCTGAAGATAGATGTTACGAATGCGGCGATAGAGGCCATTACGCTAGGGACTGCAGAATCCATAAACGTGAAGGTCGTCGAAGTCGAGGCAGAATTGGTCGGTGAGTTGACTAAATATTCACTTTTGCTAAACTATATTCATCCGAGTAAGTATGTAATTTAGAGAAATCCGAAGAACATTGCTTGTTTAGTCGCCGATTCGAGTATTGAGAAGGGACAACCGAACAAACAATGTTTAATTCGTAGATTCCGGAATAAGTTTTCGTCTGCTTGATTATTTTTTATTTTGAAGAATTTTAGCAGCGAAAACTTATCGAAATTGGGAATTTATTTTTTTGTATTTGTTGCGTATTGTTATTTTTTTCAAGTTAACTTGTAGATAATTTTCCAGGATATATATAATTAAATGTTTTGATTCGTGAATTCGTTAAATGCTGGTTTAATTTGCGAGAGAACGTGTGCGTTACAACGTGCGCAATCGATTTATATATGCACGAAACGTCGAAAAACTTTACGCATCGTAGAGATCGTTCGATTACGCGCAGCGAAACTACAAAGCGATGATTATTCCTTCTTTACGTGTATGACGCCTGCGTCAGTTTTCTGTTTTTAACTATGGTCATAAAGAGAGTTTCGCTACGTTTCGAATACGTTATTATGCGACGCATCGCAATCGAATAGTTGAATAGTTTTACGAGGAGTATAAATTGTTTATAATTCGACTGCGATTACGCTTTTTGTGTAAGTTGACATAGATTTTGTTTTTAATAAGGACTATTATTATAATTTTTTTTTTATTTTAGACCGTAATATTTTTTAGCTTTTTTTTTGGCCCAATAAGCCTATTGATATGGATGCAAAATAACGAAAAGCTATCAAATTCCATGCGTTATAAAATTCTCAGTAGTTGGGCGAAGGAAAAATTAAGCGAGCCGATCAAATAGTAATCTATGTTCGTTTTTTCCCTCCGCAGGTCTTACAGCAGATCAAGATCACGTTCTGGATCGCGAGACCGCCGTTCAAGATCTCGCGGCGATCGTCGTTCGAGGTCTCGTGATCGTCGCAGTAGATCACGCGACCGTCGGTCAAGATCTCGTTCAAGTTCCCGTTCACGTTCACCATCTCGTACTAGAAATAATAAGAATAGCAGATCTCGCTCCGATTCGCCTCGTAATAACAACCGTAAAGCTAAATCGGTATCTAGATCGCGTGAACGATCTGTATCCAAAACGAAGACATCTAGATCGAGAGATCGATCTGTTTCCAAGTCGAAAACATCTAGATCACGAGATCGATCTGTTTCCAAACCGAAAACATCTAGATCACGAGATCGATCTGTTTCCAAATCGAAGGCATCTAGGTCGCGAGATAGATCGGTATCCAAATCCAAAGTATCCAGATCACGGGATAGATCAGTTTCCAAATCTAAAGTATCCAGATCAAGGGATCGATCAATTTCCAAATCGAAATCTAAGTCCAAATCTCCCCCACCAAGGTATCGTATTTTTCTTATTAATATGAACCGGCAGTGGTTTGTTGAAAATTAACATTGTTCTGTTTGTATTGCAGGAAAATCAGTTGTGGTTCTCCGGAAATGAATGGCGATGCTTAATTCTATGCTACTTTTTTTTTTCTGTGCTGTTTCTCAACCTCACGATTTGAATATTTAATTTACACATTCTTCTTAGACGTGATATAGGAAGTTACTTATATAAGATTACACGAACGAACAGTTGGCCTGTACGATTTTTCTAATGTTCTATATCATATGAAATAATCTTTTCCTTTTTATTTTGTATTATCGTTTTGTGTTTCATTATAATGCAACTGGAAGAATAAACATTTAATGCTACAATCATGACTTCATTCTGCCAATAAGACCAGCTGTAGTAAAGGAATCACGTGGATTGAAGAAAGATCCGCTAAAATTGCCTGAAAAATAATCATTTGATTATCAATTGTTTATTTTTTTTGTAGTATTGTTCGATGGAGTAAGCTTAGTGTACTTACTTCAACATTTGGAAGGGTATCTACTTGCAATAGATTTTCTTTACGAAAACTCAAAATAGCAACAGCCAGCAAAGGGATCACTTCCAATGAATCGTATCCCAATATAATATCCCAAAGATATAGCAGCTGCTCGGGTGGTAAATGTCCACTGAAGCATCTCATTAGCCATTTGAATACTACTTTGATACTGCCAAAAAAAATCAAATTAGGGATGAGATTTTAATTGGTTTACATTTGAAAATGAGTCGAACTTACGGTTGGATATTAATCGATGCAAAATGAGCACACAAAGTAGGCTCGTGAAACTCGAGTAAATGTTGAAACAGGCAACATAATGAAAGCATACTCTGAGGATGTGAATTAACTTCGTGTAACCTGAACCAGAATCTCGTATAAAATGATCTCACCGAAAAGTAAAGCTGTACTGGATCGTTGTAAATGTAACATAGAGGAGCAGCTGATCGAGGAGAAAATTTATTACTGTTTAAATCCCATGTGGAAGTTTAGAGGGGGTAAAGTGAAGCAGAATGACTTACCATACATTGAAAATCCATGAAATGGTATGACGCCATTTGGAGGGTAAATTACAGCATTACTGATGGTGTTTGATTTACCTTTGAGGACACCAATTATTGGATTGGAACCGTTGCATCGGAATAAATTTGATACGAAGGTGTCCCTCGAAAAGCATAGCATCACCTAAACAAATGCAATAAAATTAACCATCTCATAGATTCTAAGTACCCTATTCTAAATACCTACTTGGTAAAGCAGGTCTTCGAATACAAAATATTGATCGTCATTGCAAACCGTAAGTTGAATATCCTGCAATTAAAAATTTTAACCAATCAAAATTTATGAATAGGTATTTATGATTCTAATCTATGAATATAACCATCATCTTTCATAAAACACCAACCTTGAAAATGAGCTTATCAACCATCATCTCGTACTGACCTACAAGTTGTTTCAAGTTTTTGAAATAATCCTTGTGCTAGAAATATGAAGTATAATTTTAAATTAGTGGATGTAGATATGAGTGAAATTGAGTATTGAGTAGGTAGGTACCTATACCTATAGTACAGTCTCAGAAGTATTTTCACTCGATTTTATGACTGAATCGTAATCTAGAGTTTATACCTAAGGGAAAAAATGAGCTGGTATGCCATTTTTTTAGGCTCCTTTTTCGAGGGTCCACTCACTTTCCTCGAAAATTTCCTCTCTCCGTTCCTAAAGCAGCTTTTGAAAAAAATTTCGGACGAAAACTGTAGATTGAGATCCTACGAATAATTTTGGTTATTACGAAATTTTTCACTAGACCCTTCTCTTCCCTCCAATTTTGCATATTGTGGATGAAAATCACCCTTTGAACTTCATTTGTACTGCTTGCATTCATCTCAATTCAACTTTGGTTTGCAGCATTGTCAATAGGAAAAAAGTAGGTTCTGTCAATAGTCGATTTGATTGTACTTTGACGTTTGACCAGACAATTTGATAAAACAATGATCGATTGTGCTAATTTTTTCACTCTCTTTTCCGAGAGTCAATCACCTTTCCAAAAAACCTCTCTTTCTTTGTATCTAAGGCCTCAATTGATACATTTTTCATACAAAAATTGTAGATTGAGAAATGAGATCCTTAAAATAATTTTAGTTATTACAAAAATTTCGATTGGACCCCTCCCTCCCCTCCAATATCGCATAATACGTAGGTACTTATCAAAATTATTCAATGATTTTCGAACAAGTTATAAAAAATTGAAGGGAAAGGAAGGATTCGATCGAAAATTTAGTGATTACTGAAATTATTCCTGGGATCTCAATCTACAACTTCTGTTTGAAAATTTTTTCAAAAGTAGCTTTGTGAATGGAGATAGAAAAATTTCAAGGAAAAGGCGGATCGTTGAAGAAGAGGAGCCTTACAAAATGGTATAGATACAGGCGTATTTTTTATCTCTTGTGACTGTACTGCTACCTACCCATCAAAACTCCCTACTTACCCAAGGCAATACTTCTGATCCCAACACCTTGGCCCATAATTTCCCTCGAAGACTATGAGGTGCCAAACGTTTCAAATATTCCTGAACTGCAGTGGAATAATTGTATCCTAGAACTAGAATATTGCTAGAGTAAGAAGGTTGTAGAATTAGATTCAATTTCTTAGAAAATGTTATTTAAAAAATCAAAATTAAAATTTCTTGGTAGGTAGAGCGACCTCTGGGGGGTGCTTTGAAGAAATTTGAGTTGAAATTTTTGTTTAAATAGGTAAAAAAGGTATAAATATGCATTGAAACATACCCAAGTACCTATTTCTTTTGATTATTCAAGTAGATACGAGTATGTAGGCTTGAACATTTGAAAAGATGGATAGGTACTTAAGTTTTAAGATTGTACACTTACCTATCTGCCTACCTATCTATGACTTTTAAAGAAAGTGTGCAAAATTTCTTAGTAGCTGGCAACACAATTTCAAAAAAAATTACCTACAAGATCATTAAATCAGACACCATTGTGAAATAAATAGGCTCAACTCATTGGTGAGGTCACGATATACAAATAAATACATTTAATATTTTCATTAAGTAATAAAATGGGCATAGGTATACAAATATTTAATACCTATTTAGATAATTCGAATCTTCAATTTGAAAATTAACCTTTTTATAAATTATAGATGGGTACATAATGCATATTAAGTTTGAATAGATAGGTACATATAAAAATTGTTCACTGCTCTGCAAAAATTTGATCAAAATCTCCTCAAACTGTAATAACGAAAATCATCCAAATCAGAGGGGGATTTTATTTTATTCGTCACGTGGCCCGGATTGCTGAAAAATTCTTCCATTTGGCCAGCATCTGGTTTAACAAAGCTTGAGAATACGTTCAGTGGATTTCCAGTAGGATTTTCAAGAATAGATAAATTCATGCTTGGAGGTAACGTAGCTTTTTCATTAAACACAATTTTTGCTAATTTCGGTGGCGTTATTACAGGAGCAGCTTTGAAATTGCGTATCTCAGCCACATTGATGGAAGCAGCGAAAGAAAAAGAAGAAATCTACGCATGCAACGAAATAAAATATTAAAATGAATCCATTATAATGAAAAATGAACGAAAAATTCAAATTTGATTGATTTAACTCACCTCCAAGAAAATTACATTCACGAAAACCAAACAAATAAAACGACTCATGATTAGGTAGGTAGATTGTGATAATGATGAAAAAGTGTATTCGTACCTATGCACAATACGCACAAAGCTTCAAAATATTCAAGAATAATTTTCCAACTTGCCCAATGTTCTTTTTATATTTTTTTTTACTTCATTGTTAACATCATATTTACAGATTAAATGCGATGCAAGATAATTAATTCGCCGCGAATTGTTTTATAAAAAAAGTAAATTAAAGTATCAATGAGACAAATTATCGAATAAATCGTTACATTTAAGTATAATTTTAGTTTGAATTTCTCTACGATGGGTGTCGGTATAGTAATTAACCAAGGTAAGTATCATTAAATGGCTAAAAAAAATTGTATTATGAATATTGAACCTTGCCGGGCGATCAATTCCTGGGCTTTGAAAAGGCACCGATATGTTTTGTTAACAATTGCAAAAATCAAATATACCTGAATTTATTAATTTTTTAATGTTCATTCATTTTGGGTGAAAATTACAACGTATTCGAATTACATACATCGTGATTATTTCACAGCTGTTAATTTCCAATTTTCTATTGAAGTAGGTAGGCAGGTTAAAAGTTAATTGAATTTTTTTGAATCGAGTAGACATTTGTTGTAGGTACTTGATATTTTGAATTGTGCGTCACAGTTTGCCAGACTTTTAAAAATTATCTCGATAGATTAGAACGAAAAAGATCGAACCTCCATTTTACTGCGTCTATAAGAAAAAGAATCCACCTAATAGAACTCATTTTTTCAAATCATGTTTTTTGACACGTTCCAGTAAATTTTGACCGGAATTTTTTTAAAAACATAATTTGAAAAATTGGACTTTGGGTCCATTTTCTATGCACACTAAATTGAATATCAGTACGACCTTTTTGCTCTAAGACATCAATTTTTACCATTATATCCTAGCTTCTTTTTTACAAGATCATGAGTCGTTCATTTAGTTCAGTTTTGCTGATACCTATCCAATATTTTCCTTGAAGGTAAGCTAAAAACTTTTATTCTAAAGGTTCACTGCCATTGGTGATAAATAGATTTATTTCAATATTTTCATTAATTACAGATTTCCTCCATTTCTTTTGCTACTCCATCAATTAAGTCCGAGCAGAGATAACTGAGTTTGAATCCTCTTCCGATGAAAAAAATTCATTACCCTACCTACCACTAATCGTAAATTTAGGTATCATTATTCAGACAGCGTCTCTACCTACCCTTTTTGAAAAATGACTAAAATTAAAAAAAAATTGTTTCAAAAAATATTAAATTTTATTCAATGTCAGACTTTCTAAACTTACATACCCGCATTACCCACGGAAATTCGTTCGGTTTCCAATGCATGAAATAATTGAGATGAAGTAGCACATGCCCCAAGAAGAGGTTTATTTTCCATTAGATCAGCGTACATTTGTTTCTGAACATAAATCCACATTAGAACTTTTTTTTTCTAATAAAATAGGTAGATACTATTTCTTTCTTTTACTAACCAATTCGTCGAATGATTTCACTTTGAAAGAAATTCGAGAAAAATCCCACTCGCAGCTGTACCTAAAAATAGGTAGGTAGAAATGGATGAGCTCCACTGACAAAAAAATACGGTCTTTAAAATGAACTCAAAATTTCCAAAAATATCCCAAATTATTGTAATTTCAACTATACTCACGCAGAAGACTCTAGGTTTGGATTTTGTATATTCAAAAGCACCTCGAGGAAGTCTTTGGGGGCATAAACGGGTCGATATTGACTCAAATCTAATCAAGACGACTGGGAATTATTAATAAAGCTTATCTTGAGAAAAAGTTTCACCCAAAATAAATCTTACTACCGATATTGTAAGTACTGAGCATATTCCATTTTTCTATGATTTCATCACGATCAGAAGCCAATCGAAATACTGACAAAGAAACGTTTAATTCGGTACACATCGAATTCAAAGATTTATAAATTCTTTTTTCCCATTGCATCTATTACAAAAGTTTATATTAAAAAAAAAACACGCTTGCATCTTCAATTTGTTAGGTAGGTATGTAAATTTATCTACTTGAGATTTACGTAAATAATCCATAGGTTCTTTCTCGATCCAACAACTGACTCCATTCTCATGGAAATTACGTTCTTTCATCCAATGATAAATATCATTTCGCAATTCGTTCTCCAAACCTACATCTTTGATCGCTGATATCAACGTGGAGGGGAAATTTTCCGAATTTACATCTTCCAGAGTGGTAATTTTCTAATCAGAAGCGAATTTTCCCATAAAGTACGGATTGAGCAGTACCTAAATTAATGCTATTTACCTACCTGGAGATTTTTGAAAAAAATTTCATAAAAAGGGGTGGATTCGATTTCATTGCAGTATCTTCTGGTTGATAAGTCCACATCTTCGACGTTACTCATTATTCATAAAAATAATAACGAACTATAATTTTTGTAATTTCAAAGATTTGCAGTAATTATCAAAGTAAAATAGATACCGTGCCCATGGTAACCGAGTAAATAACCAGGCACCACACATTGAACCAACATTGTATGAATGATAAGTTGTCTAAATTATAAATTGAAGGGAGTCGAATCGGAAAAAATTGATTGAAAATGAACCAAATATGAATTTTTCGCAAATTTCTAAAACAATGGGGACTATTTTTTCTTCGGCGTAAAATTAAATAATTGTAAAAAAAAATATTAAAGAAATTATTTTTTCACTTTTTTGCACCCAATTTATTAACACACACACGTTCCAGTCTAGTTCAGATCATAGATTTGAAAAAAAAAGAAAAGAAAACTCGAAAAAATGCTTTTATAAAATCTTATTTTAGTATCCCAAAAACATCGGAAAAAGTTCGAATAGTTTTTTAACGTACGTTTTTGGCGAGGACTTTTTTTTTGAAAATATATTCCAATGAGTCGTAATATCTCGAAAATATGTCCTTTATAGAGAATTTTCTACCGGTTTGAGCCAAAATATGTTTTTTTATGGTAAAAAAATGTCACAAATTCCAAACAAATTAGGCCCATTCGACTTGGAATTTGATGAATTGCAGAAGCAACTTGAATATCTCTGAATTTTTATATGTAGGTACAAAGTGCTCAAGTTTTTTTCTTCTTTGGTTCTGAGGAAAGGTTAAATCTTCATCGTTTCCACATTCTTGGACACCTTGCACTGAAAATTTTTTTTGTTTGTTTCTATATAAATCGAAAGTTTAGGTTAAAAGATGAACATTGAAAAAAAAATTATGAAAATCGGTCCATTAGAACCCCCAAAATTAATTTTT
>FIZU01037694.1:0-48004 GCA_900064475.1 Pseudococcus longispinus
AATTGTAAAAAATTTAAATCAGCAAAAGCATATCCTATGTTTTATGGTTTCATGGGTAGTATGGAAATGACGGTGACTTTTTGATTTGTAAAATTTGAAAATTCTGATTTTTTGGACTTGGAATATCTGACGTATGAGATTCTGACTTGATGACTTGGAAAATTTCATGGAATCTGACGAATCTTTGAATTTTTTCAAGTTCACATGTAAGAATATCTGAAAATTCCCAAGTCCAAAGAGTCATCTCCATTTCGACTTTACCGAAAATGACTAGGGAAGCCTTGATCTATTCGTATGAATTTTTATGGAATTTTTTCATCATGGTGGCGTAGGGGGAGAGGGTCAATTGACAAAGCAAGTGCTTTGTTAGGAATTTTTTTTCAGATTTTTCGAGTGGTTGTTCTTTTTCAAAAACTCAATAATTCCCCTCAAAAATTTATTTTCCTCAAATTAATTGCCAATACACGAAAAATAGACAGAAGTGAAGTTGCTCAGCGTGAAATGCTATGCCAGAAAATGAAAATGAGATTGAAAATTTAACTAGATCACTGTATCACAGAACGGTGCATGTGAATATATTGAGACTTGAATGGCGAAATGGAAATGAAGGGGAATGTCTGAATTAGTCAAAAAGCATCCTTATTTCAATTTTTTAGGTCATTTTGAAACTTGATGGGAAAAAATCAATAGTTTTCATAAAAAGTGGTAGTACACCACAGCTACATTTTTAACCACATCCGAAGAAAGAAGCGTTTCAATATTCTTACTTTGGAATACCATTTGCAAAAGGGATGACTTTTTAGAAAAAATTTTTAAATTTACATTTTTAGCCAAAAAAATTGAAGAAAATTGCATTTGAATCGAATAAATTGCAGAAAAATTCCTTCTCGAGTCGAAAGTTTTCAATTTTTAGCTATTTCTTGTTATTTCAAAGACGCTCACGTTGTAATCATTCGCTGATTTCTTGATCGGTGCTTTTCTCGTTTTTTTGTGTGATATTTTTCATTGAAAATTATCGCTTCTACCATCGTAATGAGTCACATATTTCTTTGAATTAGTTTTTTTTTCTATAATTTCCAGCCCTTCTCCTCTTCCTCAGTTAATATCAATGGCGGTAAATTGCGCATTCATACTATCGGCTACTTCTTATACATGTGTAATTGAAAAAACATACGTTGGTATGTCGCGTCAACGCGGCGAAAATTTGACAGAAAAACCCGCAAATTCGTATATAATTAAGGTAGATGTGCATTAAAATCAGTATGGTTATTTTGTTACGATTTCCATAAAAACGGACACCAGCGGTATAAACGATTTTCGATAAATTTATGTATAATTTATACCACTCGCGCGATGATAGAGCAACGAATACAGATTTGAGATTATGGAATAAACTTGGTTTTACATCCGTCTCTATCTGCACGAGCTATACGAATATCCTCCAAATATATTACATAAATTTCATATTTTAATTGGTGTGAAATATTTATCGAAATGGTACGTACGAATTTTGACCTTATGTAGGGTTTACCTTGGTACGAAGATGATGCGTTGAGCTGGATGTTGAAGAGTATTTTACGGAATACGTTTACATAGAAAGAGGTATTGTGGCTGGCACGATTTATAGCCGGCTAATCAATTCGTTATTATTATTTTTTTTTTTCAAGAACCATACCAGCAACAGCAACTCCAGCCCGTAGTTAGAAGGATAAATGATGATTGTCAGTATAAGGTAATCGAATGGATTGTAGAGCGGTTCGTATATAAGCTCGCTATGTGCTGGCTGAGAGATCTAGTTTTTTCTTTTTTCTAATCTACTTCGCAGCTGGATGTTAATACTTTTCTAACCTTCTCGGTGGAAAATTTATTTCAACGTTTATACGAACGTACACTTTGTAGCGTGTTCTGTGTTTGTCTGTCGCGCATTCAAATGGCTTATTGGGAATATCGCCGTTTTAAGACGTACGATATTTAAAATACTCTTGGTATCTGGGATAGGTGTAGGTACGAAGTATGGTAGCATACGGATATGCTGCGATCGACGCAGGTGCTTATTGGGAAAGGGTAATTTTTCATATTGATATGTGTAACGCATCATTATACTCAACGTTCGAGATACCTATACATAGGTATTCTAGATTTACTTACATATGTACCTAGTACGAATGTATACTAACTACTAAGTCTTAGGATATTGTAAATATGTGGCTATGAGGTACCTATATGAATAAACTGAGCATACGATCGCGAGGTGGTAATATATGTACTACAAATATACGATATTATAGTACGTATCTGGCTGTAAGTAGTTAGAGGAGATTATTTAGTACAGGTATTAGCTAAAAATGGACCTTTTCCTACGGGTATTCTAATTCTCTCACGTTGTCGGTTCGTTCGCCAACTGAATTATGATGATACGGGTTAAGGCGCGAAAGTAATTACGTCGGTAATCATTTATTATTGTTATAAATTTATATACAAATTGTATAGAGTGCGGCTGCGCGCTGTGCTATGCTCGATAACCGGATCGATAATCTTAAATTTCGAATCGGTGGACGCGAGGGTGCGGTACAGAGAGAAAAAAAAAACAAACTGGACAAATAAGTTAACCGTAATCGAATTTTTTTCCTCGTAATATGCGGCAGATTTATACCGAATATACGTGTAACGGCGGCATCGAAGTGATTTTCCTCGGCGGCTCGGCGTTTATATTAAGATTAGGTATATTTATTCTCGTTGGTTGGTTCTTTGTACCGAGCCAGGTTGGTTGGACGAATAGAAATTTACGACCCTTGGTTCGATAACGGGGGGCTATTCGAATGCAAAACGACGGAATTTTTCTTCGCTTAAACAAATAATATTTGTCGTAATTCGAAAAGGCTGCCACGAATAAAGCGTGTAATTTACGGGAAAATAGTCGACTAGTGGAGGGCGAAAGAAGGAGAGGAGGGAAAAAACGAGGTCGATAAACCCGCCGAAAATATAATGCGTTTCGAATTTTAGTTGGTAGCAAATGCCGAATAGTACCAACGTGTTACCATTAGCTGAGTAGTGGAAACAAACTGACACGTAAGTACATCGAGGGATCCATTTTTTACCGGATGAATTTACTTAAGTACGGGCAGAAGAGTTGAAGACTCGAGGCTGCTGAGGGAAAAATTTAATGAGAAGAGCGTCGCTTGGGGACAAAGCTGGTAATCTAGCTTAGACTCGAAGGAATTAGTTCACACGGTTGTCCGAAATAAAGTCATTATTTTCACCTTTAGCTCATTAGACGGTGCCGCCTTCAATAATGATACATCATTAATCTCCCGGCGCTGGAGTCTGTTTTGGCTTTGTTTAAATAGCTGTCCCTAACACTTCTGTTCGGACGTCGTGGTTCGAGTGTTTTTTAGTATGATTTTTTTGCGAGCGGGATGTGCAGGGGGGAGAGGAATAATGGAGATATCATTGGGTGTAGGTACTGAAACACGTAATTAGATATGTATTTTAGGATTAATTATCCAATCGTAACATAATTGGTTGAAATTTGAGAATGTTGTTCTTGTTCTTTTCAAACTTCGATGAAAACAATAAAGGTGTTCCAAATAATGCCAAAATTACCTCAAATGCTTGGAAAATTTTTCAGATTTTGAGAAAAAGGTTGTTTCCATAAAAAAAAATGATTGGAAACCATACACTCGAGATTCACAAAATTGTTTGAAATGTATAATGTTGAAAAGTCATAGAACTTGTTCAAAACGGTTCAAATTCCTTGCAAACTTTGTTTAAATTTAATAAAAATAGATGAGGTATTGACAAAGTAGTTCAAAATAATGTTAAATTTACATCAAATATCTTGAAAAATTCTTCTTATTTTGAAAAAAATGTTGAAATTTCAAAAAAAAAAAATGGCAAAAAGTTTTCAAAACTTGGTAGAAAAATCAATTCAATTGCTTCAAATATTTCAAAAGTTTTTGGAATTAATACGAAAATTGCCTAAAATGCTAGAAAAATCGTACTACATTTTCGTCAATTTCGTTTTGGATAAAATTGAGTAAAATATCACAAAACTATTTAAAAGTGTGATGAAAAATGTTTCAAAAATTGAGAAAACCCTCGAACTTTATGAAACATCGTAAAAAATCTTCAGATTGTGAAGAAGAAGTTGAAATTTCCTTGAAAAGTTATTAAAAATCTTTTGAGATCGATAAAATTGTTTGAATTACAGAAATTATTGTTGAAAAGTAAAGAAATTTGTTGGAAATGCATGAAAAAAAGTTCAAGTTTCTTACAAACTGTGTAAAAATTCCGCAGATTTTGAAAAAAATGGTAAAATTTTCATAAAAATTGTCAAAAAGTACTTATTCAAAAATTGATTGTAAATCAATTGAATTTCTTTAAATTTTTAAAAAATTTAGAAATGAGAACAAAATTTGTGTAAAATCCAAGGAAAATCGTCGAATTACCGTGATAATTGTCTGAAAATAACATAAAAATTTATGAAATTTTATTAAAATTGTAAAAGTTTTCGCAAAAGTTACTCAGAATGTTATTAAAAGTTGAGAAAATTGCTCAATTTTTACAGAAATTGACTAAAAATATCGCGAAAAATGTATTTTTTCCTACATTTCAACAATTTTTTTCTTTTATTTCAAGTCATTTTGACGCGATTTCAATCCAATTTCGTCCGTTTTTCGTTATTTTTGTGCAATTTTGATCAACAGTTGAACAATTTTTACAAAAAATATATCATAATCTCTTAAATCATTTTTAGAAACTTGAAGTTTCTTTCATGGAATTTAAAATATTTTTCACTTTTGAAAATTGCAACTTTGTAATTTTTTCTCATGATTTAAACTATTTTTGCAGCATTTAATAAAATTTAAATATACATAATTTCAATAAGTTTAAGGATATTTAAAAAATATTTTCGAATAAGTTCAACAATTTTAAAACAATTTTAGGAATTTTTATGCATTTTGAAATAATTGTAACTATATTTTACTTCATTTTTGGACATTTTAAATACTTTTTTTCCTACGTTATAGATTTTTTTCGCAATCGGAAATATTTTTGCAACATTAAAAAAAATTCGAAGGAATTTTTGATGCTAATTAAGTCAGTTGAAGCTATATCGAGTGTGCCGCAAATAATAATTTTTCAAACGCCCTGAAATAAAAACTTGAGAATAGCGAAATTGTTCAAAATTAACGTATCTCAACAGCGATTTGAATCTTCAGTCCTGAGAAATTTCTTAAATAGGTACTGATAATATAATTTTTTGAACTTTTTTTCATATCCACTTATACCCCAGTGCTTTGGAAAATGAAAAATTTTGCCCATAATTATTCCTTCTCAACTGCAAGTACCTAGGCTCTTTCCTCGTTCTCCCTTTGGCTCCAAAATAATTATGAAGAATTAGCTCATCTCACGGACGGATGTCTGTCAACTTAGTAAGCAATATAACCACGTAGATGTTGGCCCAGTAAATATGTAGATCTATAATTAGATTCGTCTTATTGATTTAACTTTGTTCTGTTGTTAGTCTATCTTGACCATCAGCATAATCCATTTATCTCAAGTGCGATAGAAAAAGAGAGCTACGAAAAACGCTGGTATTGAATAATTCCTAAATTGTTGCGCATATAGATAGATAGATAGATAGATAGATAGATGGATAGATAGGTGGGTGGGTGGGTAGGGTACGTAGACGTACCTAAAAGTACGAGTACGTATACTGTGCAAATAAGATCGCTCTAATGGGCGCTGGCAACTCACAAAGTAGGTTTCTCCATTGTATAATAATTATTTGAACAATCCGTTGAGTATGGTACCGCACAAGCAAAGCGATCGAGATTTGGTGCAGGGGGCTAATATGTGTACCACGTACATTTACAGTGTGTTTACAATTCGCTCGTCCGAGCATTGCCTTTACCACTGCAGTATTGCCTTGTGTGGCGTGTAAAACCGGAATATGCCATAAGTAATGTACAAACAAAAGGACATCTCTTATTTGACGTGATATTCCAATAGCATACGTTTACCCAGCCATCGTCTCGCCTTTCTTTCTTTCTTACTTACTCTAAAAACCGTGGCCTCCTCGCTCTGCATATTCTCGTTTACGCAATCAAATAAAACCAAAGGCGCGTAGGTATTTTCAAATAAAACGTACTACATGTTGAGCTACCGATGGTACCTATCTACCAGGCGAAAATCTACTGAATTTAGAGCGACGACGGTTCGAGAACTTGCTCTATTTATGAGTTATGTTGCACGTCTGATTATTTATACTCTAAATCGAGCTGGAGCCTTAAAAACATTCAAATGCTATAGAGATTTCATACGACGATCAGTTTTGTCATCAGAGTGGCTTTGGCCGACCACGTCGTTCGCATTAAATTGACAAGAAAAAATTAAACGTGGAATAACTAAAGCTGGTAAATCGGTCAGAATGGAATATGGATGTCGTTTCGAGGTAATTTTAGATAAACTCCATTAACACAATAAGATGAGCGCGTCTCTTTGAAATAAGGCGCTAAGTGGATCACACAGAATAGGCTATGCCGATGCCGATAGTCGCGACCGCGAGTGTCGTTTATGTACTCGCGGTGTACGCTAACACACCCGTACGACTTGCGCTTATTATCGCTTAGGTACGCTTATGTTGTTTCCAAGACCGCGAGGACATCTAAAAAAAAAAAAATCCGTCGTAAAATATAATTTATATCGTTTTAAACGTCCATTCTTGCCGCTACGTTCTGATATGTTCGATTTCAAACTAGCTTTTTCACTTTCGTTGTCCCTTCTCGTCTTCCTTATGCTCAATTTTATCGAACGAGCCACACTTTACGGTGGTATTTAATTAATGAGAGAGACAATTCCTTCTCCAGTTCTTCGTATACTTGAATGGTAATTTGATACCTTGTAATTCGTGAACTCGGAAGAGTTGGAGTTTCCTCAATTTTTCTCAGGAGCAGTCATTACATTTTAGTTTTTCTGTATTTCGCGAGAAAAAAATTTCTTAGAAGCAGAAATTTTGAATTTTTAAGTAGTAGAACTTTTTTCCTCTCAAAATGTTAATGAATAGAATTGTAATGGATGGTCGATGGTTGAAAATTCTCTCCTTTATAAGATTGTTGAGAGTACTGAAAACGTCTTCCATTTGACAAAGTGGTGTTGAAAGTCGAAAAACTGCCGAATTTGGCTCAAAAATCCTGCATTTTTCGTTCAAAATTCATTAAAAATTATTTTTTCCAAATTACAAGTTCGAAAAAATTTCAGCTTTCGAATTTTTTTATCAGCAAAAATTTTCGCTTGAGGTCAATAAATTCCTTCCATCACCAAATACCAACCAAATAGTCATTTTTTATAATTCATATGAAATCACATCCCCCTCCCCATGGACTGTCCGACTACCTGCGAAAATCCAAATTATTCTGATTGGAGGGGAGGGGGTTACTCGTAAACTTGAGAAACATCTTGCTGAAGATGTTACAAAATTCTGAAAAAATGACGAATTTTGATTTGGGAATTTTGTTAAGACATCTTGTATTTGTTTCTGGAATTTTTTTTGTCGGAAGTATCTTGTAAAATCTGGAAATGTATGAGACTTGGATTGGCAAAAGGAACCTATCGTTGGGAGAGCTTAAGTTTGTATTTGAATTGAATTTGCAAATTATTAAAATTTGTAACTTCTTCAGTACAGTTGTAGATTCTGTAAAAAATATCTGAATTGAAGTTTTTCCCATCATAAGATGGCATTGCCTCCTCTCTATGACGAAATTGGATTTTCAATTGAAAAAATTGATTTAGGAAGAAAAATTTGGAAAAGTGAAGAAAGCTTACTCATAATTTAAAATCCTTCATTTTTAGCCCAAATTTGAGTGTCTTGAGAGAGTAAGGTTGGAACTGGGATGAAAATTATGAAAAAACATTTTTTTTTTCGAAAATTACTTTTATTTTGGGAACTCCTAGTTCCTCTCCCAAGGGCCTAAGGATACTAAAATTTCATATGAGTTATTTTCAACTCAAAAGATATGTACTACACGCATAAAAAATTGACAAAATCCAAAACTTTTGATTTTTCCCCTTCATGCAGTGGATTAGAACATCTTGTATTTTCGATTATTCCAATTTTATGCTAATTTCAAGCTTCATCGCCGAAGATGAATTTTAACTAAATGCGAATAAGGTAAGCAGCTTTAGGCGTCGTTAAACAAAACCACGAGTACAACATAGGTAACCTGCGTACAATTTACTCTTGGGCAAAAGGTAGTGCACGAATTGGAGGTGTCATTACGTGATGTACCAATTTACGTGCACAAGAGTAAAATACATTACGGGATCTGCGCCTCAATAAACGAGAACGATATAGCGAAGATGATTACTCCGCTGATCGCGTTCGTTCCGATACAAAAAGTTAATTTTATTGTTTCACGATTTCTAATTAATTTTTTGGCGTGGATTCGGTTTGACATAATTAATTGCTCGGATATTTTCATTTTAATGTTTTTTTCTTCTTCTTCTTTTACATATCTAATGCGCGCATCATTGGTCGAGTTAATATGTTTGTTTACATCATGATCACCAACGAACAAGGCTGTGTAGATTTCTCCGTCGGAACCACAAGGTGTTCGAGAAGTAATTCGATTCATTTTCAAGTTACGTTAAGAGTTGGCTTGAAACTTGGAAAGCATAATTGACGTATTGAGACGGATTAATTACAAATTCGAAGGTATAAGGTGGTGTTGTCGAGTGAATTGGGCAAAGGTGCAACGTTTTTTAAAATTTTATTAATTTTCAAAACGTTGAAGTACAGTCTGTGCTCTTAAAAGAGATGTATCGAAAAGATCTATTGCTCGGAGATTATTTTTTTCGTACTGATTTATGATTGCTAAATTTTATTTATTTCCACGTGCGTTATCGGTTGGACCTCGTTGAATTTTGTTTTCGATGAAGGGCCGAATTTCCAGTTCATTATGAAAATTTGAAACGCGAATTTTAATTATTTATTATAGAATATACTTACTTGTATTAAGATTGTTGAGTTGTCGATTGACTAATTTACGATTTATTCTGTTCTTTTATTTCAGGTGAGCGTTGCATTTTCTGCATAAGTAAATTGAAGAGTATGAAAAGAGTAAGTTTTTTTTTTTTTCATGATTTGAGGAAAATACTTATGCACTCTTGAATGTGCTCTGGAGAAAAATCGCTGTTATAGAATTGTAATAAATGCAAAAATTTCGGATTTAAAAACTTATGAACAGTTTTATCTTGGGACCGAGTAAACTCACCAATCTTAGGGCTACCTTTGAAATTGCACATTCCTGACGTATTCGGATATGGCATGAAACAAAAACTTGAATCATGTTGAAAAAATGTATTCCTTCCAAGTCTGCGACTGAAAATGAGCAGACTGTAAAGCTGAAACCGTTGAAATTCATTATTGCTTCCATCTGTGCCATTTTCTTTAAAAATGCCTTTAATATACGAAGCCCTACTAGAACTGATTTTTATAAGAAAATTCGACTAAAAATGGACCGAAGCCAATGGATACGCGGATATTTCGCGACAGCTTGTTGCAGAGTCGAAGTTAAAGGCGTGACAATAGAGTACGCGAACGTTTTTATAACAGATTTATTAATTTGTTCGGATAATAACACGTTAGCGCGGCGGCAGTACAGTGGGCAGATCCAATAATTAATTCGAAAGATATAAATCCCATTGTTTGTTTTTTAAAATATGTTTCCAACCTTCGGTACGGAGAAGTATATCTGATTCAATATTCATGACTCGGTGGTGTATGTAACGTTTGCTGCTCGAGAGCTAACTATACGTATAAGAAGACACATTTGTTTAATCTGGAACAATTCTATAGCCAGAGTCGGTGTTCGTTGTTCGGTGTTACAAGAATCGATGGAAAATCACGATTAAATATTTGGATCACGGCGATTCATGCGGTCGCGGTCGCGTCGTGTCGTCCATCTTGTTTTTTATACGTATACGCGCATAAATTCGCTACCTACCCATTAATTAGCTCGCGAACGCGAATAATACAAAATATTCAGTAAAATTGTCTCTTACGTGTTCGCGGATACCTATTAGAACACCTAGATTTACCTATAATGTAGCTATGATAGGTTCTTACGAGAAAAAAAAAGACCATGCAGGATTTATATCTAGCATTGGAACGTACGAAAATAAAAACTCGTCGGTCGTTCTTTTAGTTAAAATAAACAAAACGTCGGTATTTATATAAAATTCTTACGCGGTGGTCTATCCCCTTTTTTTTATTTTTAGTAAATAGTTGGAAATACTTACATGCGAATAAAAAAGATAGAACGAGAGAGGGAGTGAAAAAAAAAACGCAAACCGAAACCCATTAATAGACTTCATAATTTATAATAATGGCGGATTTTATTTGTATTTTACAGAGTTCACCTATATTATATTTCATTGCACGCGGAAGAAGTGGTCCATCGTTAAACGTGAATTTTATGACTTTTAAAGGCGAAAACACGCCGAAGGCGTTCGAAGAAGCGCTCGTATAATTTTGAATTATTGTTGCAATATAGGTCTGAAACTTCCGCAACCGGTTATATATTAACGATAAATTATCGCGTTATTTGAAATTGTAAATCTGAATTCGAAAAGTCAAAAGGGGGTGTAGGTGCGAAAAGATTTTTCTATCGGACTCGTGTCGCAGATATTTGAGAATAGATCGAATTACTGAGATCGGTATTGGTTTTTCAATCGTTCTACGATGGACCCTGTGTAAAGTGAAAAACTGTACTTGACTGATTTCTTATTTTTTGTTAAATTGTGTGAAGAGTGCTTCTAATGTCTTTCAGCTGTTTTGAAAATTTTCTTCCAAAATTGTGACTTGGCAGTGTTTTTTTCAAATTATCTAGGTACAAAAATTCTCCAAAAATCGAAAATCGAGCTTCAACATTTGAAAATTTGGTTTTAATTTCTTGTGTGGTTTTAGTGAAATTGACCTGTAGTATTTCTTTCAAAATAATCAAAATTTAAATTTGACAATTTTTGTTTGGTGAGTCGAATGACCTAATTTCATCTTGAAAAGTTATTAATTTAAGATTTCAGTTTTCTGATTTGTTTGAAGCGAGTTCAGTTTCTTCGTATTTTGATTACACGGAGTGAAATCCAATAATTTTTATCAAGATTGAATTTTGAAAATCTGGGAAACCCTTCTCCCGTCCAATTCAGAAATTGAGAGGAAACGTTGAATTGAGACGAGTGCTTTATAATTTTTAGATCTGATCTATGATTTTTTCTAACGCAAAAAATAGATCCAAAAAAGATCCAACCCCAATTTTTTATATATTTTTTTTCATTAGTAGGTATCAGTTTCAAATTTTGTTAAGATAGGTAATTTTTTCCAATTTTTTGAGTTTTCTATAGTCTAGTGATGGACAGATGCAAGATCCTTAATTTTTGTCGATCTGATCTTTGGATATTTAGATCAGATCCTATGTGATGAACCTTAATCTAAATCTGGATCTAAAATCAATCACTCGACTGAGGTGGCCTGGATCTGGATCTAGATCTTTTGTGTGTAGGATCTACCCATCACTGCTTGATAAAATGGTAACATTTGTTAGTTGTTACACCCAAATTTTTGTTTGAAATTTTAAAGAAATTAGAAATCATATGGTATAGTCCAATAATTTGTTATTGAAATATCAGATTTTTGAGAATCTATAAAAATGGAAGACCATCATTCACTCATTGTTTATGACAATTAACAGCTGATATAATTATGTAATTTTGACAAATATCTCGAAATCACGTCTCACATTAAAAAGTCAGGGAGCTTTTTTCCCCATTATTTTCCCAACAAAAGTTTCAATATACTCTCAGTCATGAAACTAGACTTTTTTGAAGGTGTGAAAATTTTCAAATCATGGAATTCGCTCACAAAATTCCAATCGTCACGCTGATTTTGAGACTTTTGTCAGACTTTTTTGAACTTGGAAAAATTTTCAGATTCCCACTTACTTATTGGACTTCGTCAATTTTAGAAATCAGGGTAACTTTCCGACTTTTATCAGGCAGACTTTCTTAGACTTGGAAAGTTTCAGAGATTGACTTTTAGATATTTTATCAGACTTTTTTGGGCTTGAAAATTTTTTAAAGAATTCAAATGAATTTTTGGATTTGGAAAATTTCAACTTTAAGGACTTGAAAATTTCAAGAAAGTTCAAGTCAGACATCTTGTTAGACAGCATTTTACGTCAAGGCTGATTTTCAGACATTTTGTCAGACTTTTTTAAACTTGGAAAAATGTTCAGAATTCTACTGACTTTTTGTATTTGGAATTAGACTTCGTAAAATTTTCAACGAAATTCCATGACGAAATTCACTCACGAAAATCCGTTACACTGACTTTTACATATTTTGTCAGACTTTTTTGGACTTGGAAAATTTTTCAAAATTCAATGAGCAAAAGCATATCCTTTGTTTTATAGTTTCATGGGTAGTATGGAAATAACGCGTGAGGTTTTTGGTTCTAAAATTTCACTTTTCTCACTCGATTAAATTTTTTTTTGGGGGGTGATTTGCCTTCAGAATACTCAATTATTAGCCCAAAAACCTATTCGCATGTAATATTGGAATTTGTCGATGGATATTTTAAAGTAGGTACGCAAATTCACTTGTACAAAATTAGAATTTTTCTCATTTTGAAAGATTTACTCATTTTTTGCCCCGAGGGAGGGGGGAGTTTTCATCTCAGTGACTTAATTGATATCTACTAATTTTAAAATAAATACATTTGTTGCACATAGAAATGAAAACATTGATTAAAAATATGAAAGGAGTCAAAATGAAAAAATATCTCTACGTTCTTGAATCGAGGAAACAGTTATTTTCAAATCACTCTATTTCTGTCATTTCAATTCGTCTTGACTTGTTGAATTTCGCTCTACAATCCCCTTTCCGAGTAATTTTATTTCGAATCGTAGTTTTTTATTATAAGCAGAGTGGATCCGGATACCTATATCTACATCTTCTGTATATTTACATGTAATGCGCTGATTATTCGAGTGGGGTTTTGGTCGTGATCAATAAAAAAGCGCGACAAAAAAAACTAGACTCTGGTTTTGAAAAATGAGGTATCCATTTGAATAAACATATGTCTTTTTCTTTTCAATCTCTCGTCAGTTTACGTTCCATCAACAAACTTGGGATTATTAATGGTGTAATTTTGCATAAAATTTTATTTCTAAACAAAAAAAATGAATAAATACGCAAGATTCCAATATACTTACGACGCGACGAATATAAAATAATTTATCATTATCTTCTGTCCTAAGGTTGATATGCGATTATTCAGGTGATCAATTCAGAGAGCGAGATAGAGGGGTTGAGTCATTTTAACTAAACCGCATAGCGACTATGCGTTTAATTAAAGGCAAAAATTGAGACGACGAAGCTCACCCGCCCTGCTAATTCCGTATATTATTTTGTTAATTGGATGAAATCTCTTCGAAACGATATTCCTTTATCTCGAAAAACTGCATAAATAATCGATTCGATCACCGCGCATGCAAAATTATGTAAATTCGGGTGTACGTGTAAAATTGGCAAATTCTACATTTAACACCGGAGGAAATGCATCACCCGTTGCATCGGTGTCTATTTAATTCGCAATACTTCGCATAACTATTGGCGACTCGAATAGCATTCAAGTGTGATATAAAACGTCGAATAAGTATTGTATTTTAAATCCAGCTCAATAGCAAAAACGTTAAACAGGCAAGAATTTTTAAATATGCCCATGTAATAAATTTTTCATCGTCGTATCACCTCTGCCACACACGTACTCGTCGAAAATACACGGGCACAGTAGCCGAGCAGTATATTTTACTATTTGTTCTAGAAGATAGGTAGGTAGGTAATCAAAAATACGTATATTGGTAATAAATAATTTGCGCGGCTGGCTTCGTTCGTTTTACGACCTTTTTATTTGAATTTTTTCGCTGCCGGTAAATCATAATTATTGCGAAGGGGATTGGCTCGGTGGTAGAGCTGCTCACTTTGAGGCGAATTTTTTCGCACTTGAGGTAATCAGCGCTGAGGAACAGCAGGAGGTCGTACAGGGTTACCTGTATGTACCTTAACCTGACTGCCAGGTACAAGATTCTGTACGCCTGGAGTATAGGCAACTTATTTGCCAGCTGGTCGGGAAATCTTGATGCGGATGATGTTGTTTCGATGGTAAATAGCTAAATAGGTGCAATTTGTGAAAGCGTCTAGAAAATTTTTGATAAGTTTCAAGATACGCTATAAGAGGTATACAAACCGTTGAAATTATTCATAATTATATGTAATACTATTTAAAATATTGCATAAATTTTTCGTTATAAGACCTTCGCAGTTGAATTAAAGATAGTTGAAAAATTACTTTTAATATCATGAATAGGGCAACCAAAAATATTTTTTCACATATCATATTTGCCCGTTATTCTGATGAAACTAGTGAAGTTTGAAAATGCACTATTTTTACATATTTCAGGCAAAAAAAAGTATATTCACATATTTCAACCAAAATTTGAAGAATTAGACAAAATAAATTGCAATTTACCATTTTTTTAATATTCTGGTTTTGTTAGATTTTTAAACTGAAAAAATTTGAATATTTTTGCGGTTGGCATTGATTCTTTCGTCGTTTCAAAAATCTGTACAGGGACTGTGGGCAGCCAGAAAACTTTTTTCTTTCACAATCTCAAAATGCATGTCGTTGTGAACTGTGGCGCATTTGAGTGGGGACCTTCAAAATGTCTGAATCCCCCTTGACGACTGAAAAGTTGAAAAAAACGATGAAATTTAAGCTTTGAATTACCTTTTCTGCCAACATTTTCGTCCTCGTTTCGCTCAGGATCAATAGATTTCCTTATTTTGACAATGTATTTGATAGATATTTTTTTTTATTTTGCAAAAAGTCACAATTTTTCTCGCCAAGACCCCTCTTCACTTGAATTTTCACCCTATTTTTGGCTAAATTGCAATTTTTTGACAAATATTTCAACAAAAAAAACTCATATTTTTGGTTGACCAATAGTTATGAAGTTATGAATCATCAATTTTGAATATTATGTAGTCGGTTTACTTCTAAAATCACGAAAATTGTCAAATTATCTCGAATACCATTGAAAATCTCCAAGTTTTTGAAAAATCATGAAAATCGCCGAAAATATTTTTAAAACCTAAATAATTGAGAATTGTCTAAAATATCATAAAAATTATCTACCAAAAATTTCACCAGCATAAAATGTTCTAAAAATTGGATAAAAATAATTAAATTGTACTAAATATGTACCTATTGGGAAAATTGAACAACTCTTATAACATTTCAATAAAGTTTCTTAATGTTAGCATAAAATATGCTTTAGCAATGACCAGGCCTGTAAAAAACGTCACGTAATTCTGTCATGCTGACTTTAGACATTTAGCCAGACTTCTTTGGACTTTCAAAAATTTTTCAGATTTCGAACTTGAAAATTTTAGAGATAATGCTGACTTTTAGACATTTTGTCAGACAAACAATTCTGACTTTTTCAACTTGGAAAATTTTAGAAATCAGGGAACTTTCCGACATTTTGTCAAGCAGACTTCTTAAGTTTGGAAAATTTCAGACAGTACGCTGACTTTCAGACGTTTTATCAAACTTTTTTGAAAATAGAAAATTTTAACTGTATGGATTTGAAAAATTTTAACATAGTTCAAATCAGACATTTTATCAGACAGCTTTTCTTTTTACCTAACGCTAACTTTTAGACATTTTGTCAGACTTTTCTGAACTTGAAAAAATTTTCAAATTTCCATTGATTTTTTGGGCTTGGAAAATTTTTAGAGATCACGCTGATTTTCAGATATTTTGTCTAGCTATTTTAGACTTTCTGGGCTTGAAAATTTTTTCGGATTTCAAATAATATTTTGGACTTGAAAAATTTCAGAAATTCTGACTTTTTGGATTCGAAAAATTTTGTTAAGTGTCAGTTGACTTTTGAACTTGAAAAAAAGTCATTTATGTCAAATTTGAATGGGCACTTCAGTTTGACATAGCAGAAAGAGTACAAGTATATTCTATGTTTTATTCTTTCATGGGTAGTATGGAAAAAGGAATGATCGGGTGGGGGGTCTACAAATTTTTGTCTCGTTTGACGGATTTTCATGTTTAAAATGAATTTTGCTAAACTTCATACCTTTATCCAGGCATACGTTTTTTTTTTCCTAAATTTCTTCTGTATTTTACACAATTTTCTTGATATTTTCAACTAGGTAGTGTAACTTTATGAAAAATGATGGGAACTTTTCCACTATTCTCATCGCATTTTGGTAGATTTTCACGATTTTTCAGACATTTTCACGTCATTTCGATCATTTATTGCGATGTCATCAATTTTTACAAAATTTTACAATTTTATTGTTTTACTTAATTTTTAAGTTATTTTCAACAATTTATTTATCACGTTGACAAATTTCTTGAATTTTTCAACTATTATCATATTTCAATTAATTTTGAAGATAATTATTTAAATTGTTTCAGATAGTTTTAAACAATATTTTTTCCGCTTAGACTCTATTGTTAAACATTTTCACAATAGTTCCTAAAATTTTAACAACTCTTATAATGGTGTCTGTAATTTTTTTAATATTTTGAAAATTGAAGAAATTTTATGAATTTTACAGCAAATTATCATCATATTTTTGTTGATTTTTGTAATGATCTTCATCAAGTATTCCAGTAATATTTCCAACGATTCTTATGTCAAATTTCCAACGTTAAGTTTCAAACAGTTTATCTGTAAGTATGAATAATGAACAGTGAACGAAACTATAATCGACGTTTCATGACAGAACTTATCTAAAGTAGGAAGGTTTCGCGTGTCGAAATTATCATCTTGGACCTGCGTTATTCGAATTTAATGTAATTTTTTTCACGTCTAAACGCGTTACTGTTCATATTAACTTTATTAACTCGTAATTTGGTGCGGGCTCTCGAAGTGGCGCTATAAATTAAAGAATTATAGGTCATTTCGATATACCTATACCTACTTATACTATATAAGAGTAAATTTTATTACAGCATAGCGATACATAGATGAAGGTGGTTTTTCGCGTACTACGCGACGAAGGCAAGGGCAAGGGGTGAAGTGAGGAGGGCGCAAAATGAGCGATTAATACATTGGTGCAATAAACCGGTAGTATTACGAAAGTTGAAATTCATTCGAAGCTTGCATAAATCATCCGTATATCTATCTACGATATGATATGTTGAAGTTGAAGCTGCAGAAGAGGCAGAAGAGCACGCGTATTATTATTCATCATGTATAATAAAACGATTGTATAATTTTCGAGTGTGTTATACGATCGCGTGTATCGATTGAAATTTTAATTTTTTTTTTCTTATTTATAAATACGTTGATGATCGTACTTCGTACGTCG
This sequence comes from Pseudococcus longispinus, assembly GCA_900064475.1. Classification (NCBI taxonomy): domain Eukaryota; kingdom Metazoa; phylum Arthropoda; class Insecta; order Hemiptera; family Pseudococcidae; genus Pseudococcus; species Pseudococcus longispinus. The sequence continues at coordinate 17,452 of FIZU01037694.1, forward strand.
TCGAATATGGTCATTTTATGGCTGCAGAAGAAGGGGCAGTGTTTTGTATAGAGCGTCCATTTTGGAATAGTAGGTGCGGTGGTGTGGTGCTGGCGACGTCGGCGTCGACGTAACGCTCGAAAGTATTTTTAGATTACGTCGTCGTGCCTACCTATTCACTTTGAAACGTTTCAAACGGTGCTTGGTCATTGGCTGATGGAAACGTCGGTAGGCGTGTGCGTAATCCGCATGTGGTCTTTGGATATTTCGCTGTGAACGTCTCACTATCGTATCGCAGAGTCGTCCAGAGCGTTGCAATTTGACGAGAATGTGTTTGAAAAAGAGATGTGAAGAAGGATGTTTGAGCTCGGATGACGAGAAAATGTCTTGGAAAAGTTCTTGTGAATGTTTGACGTATCTAGTGTAGGCTGGTGGTATGCAGAGAAAGAGAGAGGGAGAAGACAGCTACGAATCGTCCATCAATGACGAAACAATTTTCAAGAATTTTGGCCATCAAATTATCATCAAAATTGAGATAACTTCGTCAATTTCGATCATCAAAAATCATCTTGGAGGAAATGGTTCTGAAAGACTGCTTAAGACGAAGATCCTAAGGAAACTGTCTTCATTTGCTTCGAGTGAGTCATCCGCCCCTAAAAGTGTTGGTCGAGAGAAGCTGTATGATGAAGAATAACGCGCTAATGTCTAGATCACGTTCTCTGAAAGGGGTTTAAATTCTCAAGAAGGCAGGGGAGGCGATTGTGAATTATTAGAAAGTGGTCGTAGCCATCGCCCCGTCGAATCTCTCGCATCGGAATGCAACGAATGTCGATAATTGAAAATTAAGCGAAAATATTTGAAAATTTTTCTCGAGATAACACGATGATTGGTCTACCGGGGTACCTACAGGATTAATACTCGAGAACGAATACACAATCGTCTGTGGCGAGCATTATAGCCCACCCGTCCACTCTTTCTCTCTGTCTTGCTCTCTATATCTTTATGGTTGCGTTGTTATACGAAGGGGTGCGAGGAGGATATTATTTTTTTCTCGGGTTGCGTTGTGGTTCGATTATGCGAATATATCGTACCTCGTCCGTAATGCACATGTACATGTGCCATCGTGTGCGTGTGTATAAATCGTAGCCTGTAATTATAATAATCGGTTTTATGTTTCAGAAATAAGTACCATATATACCTATAAGAGCTATAAGATACACGCGGTATCGAAATATTTAATTGGTAGATAGGATTAATTGATAGAACAGGTATATAGTGTTTCCTTCCTGTTACATTTAACTCGGTTCGTATCAACGATAATTGTCTATTCCATTCAATTTGCCGTGTTTTAGATTATACTCAGCAGATAGCGCGGTGGAATATTGAATGGGGCACATAGCTTTATAACTCCTCCCATTATCTACCAACATAATAAGAGATTAATATTGTTTTTGATATGTGAAATACTTAGACAATAACTGTACAGTCCTCCCTCGAAGACGCCTACACTTCATCTCAGTCCAGTCGTCCTAGTTCAATTCCCACGGCTCCTTCTCTAACCTCCGACCTTTTTTTACACAAACACGCGTTCATAACGGAAAAATTGATTCTTTATCGGAATATCCTACAATAATTTTCGGTCAATTGTCGGAAATCGTACTCGCTCGGTGTGTATGAAAAAAAAACGAAATTAGCGACGTGGTGTGCCCGTAAGAACGCGCCGTCCAAAATGTTGCACCGATCGTCTTGTGTGTGCTACGGACACTTGCCCAGACAATGACATAGCTATCGTGATTCTACTTCTTGATAACCTTTTCCAAAGTTTAAATTTTCATTCATTTGGTAGTCGATGTAGGGAAGGAGACGAGGCAGCACGGAGTACGTATTTTTTATTCAAGAAAAATTCTACAATCTAGGAGTGAATGAAATGATCATCGAAGAGAGAATGTACCAAAATTAATATAGTGAAGGTTATTCGTATACACGATGTATAGTTTGGATTATAACTTGTGAACAAATGCTGGTCATAATATTACTACAGATCTGTTATAGGTATGTAGCCCTATCTGAAATTTCAAGGCAGGAGGATAAAATTCATGAGTTTCATGAAATGAATTTTAAATTTATTTGTAGATGTGTATGTACCTAATATCCTATAGATATTTTGATTTTCCGTAACTTTTGAACTTTTACTCAAAAATATGACCTCAAAATCAGGCCATATACTCTTAAAATTTTGAGGTCAGGGAAAAAATTTACAGAAAAATATTGGTCCTCACCGATTCTGCATTGAACACTGTGTCAAATTTTTTTCGTGGATATATTTGAAAATCAAGAGGGAGAGAAGACAACCCCTTCACTGAACAAAATGGTTAGAAAATCGATAAAATTTTATCAAAAATTTCCCAATTTTGTCATAAAATTTCAAAAAATGAATACTTTTTAGAATTTACAGAAATCTGGCGAATTAAAAAAATTTTCTAATTTGTTGATTGGAAATTTTACATTATTTTTATGGTATTTCGTAGAATTTAATGAAAAAATCGTATTAATCGTTGAAAAATTAATCGAGAATCGACGACAGAGGTTCACCTAGAATTTTCTCTTGGGAGGGGGTAAAATGTGGAGTAGAGAGTGTTCCGGAGATTAGACCTTTTGGATATTGTCAACTTTATATGGAAATTTAAAAGCAGGAGTTTTCACAACATTTTAGCTGCCAGGGAAGGAGGTCTGCGCCCTTGACACCCTCCTCAATACTATTTTCAGTGATTCTTTATGGAATTTTCATCAATATCATGAATTTAAAATTTTATTAATTTGTGAAATGAAGAGGACTATAACGTTTGATGTTATACGTACGTTTATAGTATTTTTATTATCATGAATTATTTTTGAATTTCTCATTTTATGGAATTTTCATCAGAATCAGGAATTCATGCTTTCCTCTATTATAAAATTCTTATCGAAATCATAAGAATATCACCCCAATCGTAATTTTATCAAGTCCCTTTAGTGCTGATTTTGTCAATTCATGGTAATTCTAGAATCGTTTAGGATTTCTTCAATTTTTGAAATACTCATAAAATCATGAATTCATGCTTACTCAAGTTTTTGAAATTTTTATCAAAAATAATCATAAATTTCATGGATTTCTTAATTTATGGAGTTTCCATAGAAATCAGTGGAATATTAGGGGGCGTCAAGTGCACTGAACCCCCTCCCTTTTGAATGCCTTTTTTTGGCAAAAATGTTCATAAAATCGCTCCCCCGCCCCAACGCCTCCCTCCAGCTCTTTGAATGATTGTCTGGCTACGTATTGATAAAAATAATTATTACATTATTTCATAGATTTTGTGTAATTTTCTTCAGAATCATAAGGTAATGATTTTTCTATTTGTTTGACTTTCAATCAAAATTATCATTTTGGAATTTTCAACAGAATCCTAATTTCATGATTTTTTTATTTTTCTCACATTAGAGAATATTAGTTATAAATGATAGAACTAGAGACGAAATTTGCTCAAGTTGAACTGACGTAAGAAGACATCATTGTCAAGAATATGGTCTGCCATGTTTGTGATACCTGGTACTTATGGTGTTCTACTTGCATTTGTATTAATGTTGAAAATTGAATTTCAGTTTTTTGTATCAGTTTGAAAAAAAGTGGAATATGATTTGAGGAGGCTGCAGCCTCTGTAGTCATCCTCTGGTGTGCGCCACTGATGAACAATTTGCTGGAAAAAATCGAAATTTATTATGAAAATACTTATTTCACTGTTGTCCCCTTAACTTGAGCTTCGAGCATTGGGCAAAGAACAAGTATGAATGGAAAGACCATGGGAAGGAAAAATAAGACAAATACAGATGAAATTGATTCGCTGCTTTCAACACATCGAATAAAAAGTCATATCAGTGTTATTTTTAGATTTGCGAACTCTATCGAATATCAAAACTTTTTATCAATCAATGTGTACGATTTCGATTGAAATTGGAGAAAAATTATACGCAAAAATAAAAATATAACTAGCGAGAATCGGTGCGTATTGGATCGAGCGAGTTTACGAATAAATGTAGAACCACTCGATCGTGTTTTTATGATCGAAATTACCTAACTAATTTAATATTTCGTATAAGTGGTTGGAATTTGTGTGACTCGAGAATGAGCTAATTTAACGGGCTTTTCGGCTGATTTTATGAAATGAAACTCACGCCATAGAGGACATAACATTTCATCGAGACCTTCGCTAATAATGCTAACGACCAAAAATCGAATCGAAATCGGCATCGAGCGTTGAAAAAGCCAGTCCGCGAGCCGAAACTAGTAAATTTTTATTAATCGAGCTACACCTCGTTAGATAAATATACGGTTTATTGGTAAGAGTAGCTTTGAAGAGCGGTGCAGTGGACGGGAAGAGGAGGGTCTGTTCTGTTGGTCTGGACTGTCTACTCGCGTATACGATACGTCGTTCAGTTCGGTTCGCCCGCAGGAGCAATCCGATATTTATTCGTCGCGTACGCGCGTGTGCTTTTAATTAAATGTCACGGTGTGTTTTAGAAATTTATATAGGTAATTCGGTGCGCGCGCTTGAGACTCGATCTCGATTCTAGTATTTTTCTCGCAGCGAAGACGAGACGATCGCGGCTAGGATTTTTTTTTTCATTAACATTCACGAACGTAGGTAGATTGGTATGATTTGATAAATGGCAACTGTGGAAGAAATAAAAAGGAGTAAGAAAAATTTGTCAATGAATGAGACTTTGGTCGGGTATATTGGCGTGGCGCTGGCCTGGCGTATCCGTTATCGGCGTACGCGAGCTCGATGCGTTGCCCGGCAACACCGAATATACTCGTACACGATGGCGGCGGCGGCGCAGGGCACCGCGATACGACAAACATTTATTGCTTCCATTTATCATTAAACGTTTATATATGTGAAAAATGCAACGTTTATTAATGTCTATTAGCGATTTATACTCGAGTTATCCGGTTTAGATTTCTAATGAGTGTGTTCATTAAAAAACGAACGCGAACGACTGTGTCGGTTGCCACGTCGTATTATAATCCATTCTTTATACTCGCCTATGTAATAGCTGTACGAATGTATGTATGTAGATGTACCTACGAATTTATGGCAGCTGTTGCGATCTGCGTACCGATGTATCGGTATATTGGTGTTGGTAACGGAGCAAGATCCGCAGCAACGATATCGCTGCGACGCTTAGATGTAGATTGATCTGTAATTAGGGAATCGGCTCCAGCATATTAATTATAATACGAATTCGAATCTCAAAGTTCTGGTTTCAATTGGAGCGCCGCTTTTGTGTACAGTCATGCGGTACAATTAGTTGCGGCGCTGCGTTTAATTGCCAGCCACAATTGGTAAGAATACCAGGCGCTATACTTACACCAGCCCCAACAATGCTGTGAAAGAATTGGTAGTTGGTATCTTCGAGGGCTCGAAGCATTTGGAATTCAAAAGTTTGACAATCCTCGCCAGATAATTAAATACTTGCTCCTAGTCATTGTGGGCAATTTTCCAATGCCAAAGTGCTTCAACTGCCTACTTAATTTGTTGGGCTGTGTGAAAGAAAGCAAGTTCCCTCAGCTCTTGCGCTCTGTACAAAAGCGAAGAGCGAGGTGCAAATACTCCTGCCTGTAGTTTTCTGCGTCTGCAGTGTTATTTCATGATGATCAAACATATAAATATCATAAGTTCTCCTATAGAATGCACTCTTCAATGATGCTAATTGAAAATTTTCTACTATCGCGATCGTGACACTACATGAACATTAATCGTTCCATGTACTTAAATGTTTTGTGGCTGCCGAACACGTTCCACACATTCAGTCGACATAAAATGTTGACCTCCATCGATTTAGGGTTATGAAATTTTTTTATTTCAAAAAGTCATTTGTTGTAAGAGAATTTCTGAAATTTTCCAAGCCCAGAAGTCATCTGTCTTGTATTACATCAAATGACTTTTTAAACTTGGATAAACCAGAGATTCTCCGAAACCAGATGATTTTTGAACAAGGGAAATTTTATAAGACGAGCAGATGACTTTTAAAAAATTTCACGAGTCCATAAAGTCGTTTGGCATAGGAGAATCTTTGAAATTTTCCAAGTCCAAAAAGTCATTCAGGGTAGCAAAATTTAGTGACGCGAAAACGTGACTCAAAATTATAATGTAAAAATCGTCTCAGCCCTCAGCCATAATTCATAATCATTTCAAAACAAGTAAATATTTTGCTTACGTTTCTTACTGGAAAATCATTTTCTTTGGGTGGTTGTCATCTGAATTTTTTTGGAAAGTACAGCAAAAAAAAGTAATGAAAGTAGTGGTGTTTGCCAAATTATCAAAAATATTTGAAAGATTGTGAAAAAATATGAAATTTTTTTTAAAATGTTGTAAAAATGGTAAACAGTGGTGGTAAAAATGTGTAGAATATTGTGAAAACAGATGAAAATTTCATAAAAATCATTATAAAAGTTGAAAAAGTGGTAAATCGTTGTCACAAATGTGTGAAATGTTGGAAAAATTTGACAAAATGTCCGAAATGTTGTAAAAATTTCCAAAAAAAGCATGAAATGTTGTAAACATGGTCAAAACTTTCACTAAAATCTTTGAAATTGTTGTAAAAGTAGTGAAGAAGTTGTCAAAAGTGTCTAAAATTATGTAGAAATTGTCAAAAATCTCATAAAAATCATTGAAAATGTTGCAAAAGTTGTCAAAAATGTCTGAAATCATGTGAAAACTGTTGAAATTTTTTTGAAAAATCATTGAAAATATTGCAAAAGTTGTGAAAAAAAATCATAAAAATTGTGAGATTTTTTCATTATTTTGATAAATTTTTTGAGAATTTATAAAATTTTAGACATTTTGGACGACTTTTTCACAACTTTTGCAACATTTTGAATAATTTCTATGAAAATTTTGACAACTTTCACAAGATTTCAAAAGTTTTTGACGACTTTTACAAATTTTGCAAAATTTTCAGTGATTTTTTTTGACAATTTTTACAACATTTTAGACGTCTTTGACAACGTTCTACCACTTATAATACATTTTCGATAAATTTTATGAAATTTTCAACTGTTTTTAAAGCATTCCAAGTATTTATGACGACTTTTTCATAACTTTTACAGCATTTTAAATTATTTTTATTCAAATTTTTATATTTTAGCAGAAGATATGCTTTTGCTATGGATAATTTCGCGAAAAAGGTGACGAAATTTCGTCACGCTGACTTTTAGACATTTTCTTAGACAAATAATTCAGACGTTTTGAACATTGAAAATTTTATAAATCATAGGGTAACTTTCTAATATTTCGTCAGGCAGACTTCTTGGATTTGGAAAATTTCAGATATTACGCCGACTTTCAGACATTTTGTCAGACTTTTTTGGACTTGAAAATTTTTTAGATTTTCATTGAGTTTTTGGACCTTGATTTCAGAGATAATGCTGAATTTTAAACATTTTGTTAAACAAACAATTTAAACTTGAAAAATTTCAATGAAATTTCAAATATTAAGTTTTTATAGTCTTGAAAAAGTTCAATAAGCAAGAGCATATCCTATGTTTTATAGTTTCATGGGTAGTATGGAAATGGCGGGGGCTTCTTCACAATATTTCCGAGTATTTTGACCACTTTTTCACAAATTTCGCAAAATTTTCAGTGAGTTTTGTGACAGTTTTTACAACATTTCTGACATTTCTGCAACGTTTTACTTTTGCAACATTTTCAATGATTTTTATAAGATTTTCAACTGTTCTCACAGCATTTCAGGCATTTTTGATGAATTTTTCATAATTTTTGCAACAATTGCAAGGATTATAAATTTTTGATCATCAGTTTTTCAACTTTTCAGACTTTTTTTATGACTTTTTCACTACTTTTACTATAATTTCGAATGATTTTTATGAAATTGTCGACACATTTCTACAACATTTCACGCATTCTTGACGATTTATATTGGATTGAAATCTAGCTAACTCGAGGTTCCTCTTACGACAATCGCTTGAATTTTCTGAGTTTGAAAAGTCAAGTCGCCTTCAAGTTTTCTAAATCGAAAATTTTATCTGGCATAAGGGAATCTTTGAAATTTTTCAAGTCGAAAAAATCATTTAAAATGACAAAATTTTGTGACCCAAAATCGTAACGCAAAAATTTTCCCAACCCCCTCCCTACCCATAATAATATGCTGGAAAAAATTAAAGGTGGGAATTTTTTCATGGAAATAATTTGTGTCCCTGTAGTTTAGAAGTTGGGCAGTCATATTACATAGATTCAGTATGTGTTGTTGCATCATTCATCTTACAGTCGCCGCTCAATTTCAAATCGCAAATGAAATAAAACCCACATCATGTCTACCGCACGCAGAAACGCGCAGAAGCCCTGCGAGTAATTAAAATTTATAACTGGCGTAGCCATAGCGAACAAGGGAATCGCATTCTCTGCTCTTTTTTCTCTCTTATACTCGCAAGAACTCGACCAAGCTCGCTTACTCTTATCGATAATAATAAAAAAAGGGAAAGAAAAAAACGGCGCCGAATAATATTTATTTTCAGCGCAGTAGTTGGAAATCGGTCTCGTTTAATGGTTTATCTTCTTTTGATGGAATCACGGATATTGCGCGGAAAGGTTTATGCGTATATGGATGCGAATGTATTCGCCCGTAGATAAGCTACACACACCGAACGCGAACAATTGGCGTGTAATAAATTTCAACGTACCGAGGGCAACTTAGTGACTGCTGTTTTTTTTTCGCTGTTCTTTTCTCTGCAGTATAGGTATAAAGGTGGTGGCGGCGACAGCAGCGTAGTATGTAGTAAATGAAGGTATTGGTATATAGTACTTATATCGTACCACGGCAGTACACAGTTACACACATACGCGTTAAAAGATACAGAGAGAGAGGTATCAGGCGAAGGTGACGTGCGCCTTTTCTCGCCAACAATTTTAGTTTTACAACTCACGACCACTATAACGTAGGTGCTAACTGTTGCTGCTACTGTTACATTTACTACTGATCACGAACTGTAATCAGTGGTTTCTAGTTAATACTATGTCTTATACGCGCATATAGCCATATAGTCAGGCCAGCCAAAGCTTCGAAGGTAATACTTTTCTGCTGCCGTTGCTGCCCGCCTTTTATAATGTTAATTAGAGATAAGAGTTGTTTATAATGCGTACTTTTTTTTTCTTCCCCCGTTTGATTACATGTTACACACTCACTTTGCCAGATCACATGCACATACTACCTATATTACTGTTACACCAACATCTATACCTAATATACCTATGTATGGCGCCAGCAATTTATCATCATTTACTTCGTATCGACAGATACAGTCAAATTGGCCGTGGTGTGCTGCAGAACTGTGATAGGGTGGTCCTTAATCGAGGTCCTGGAAATAGTGCAGATTTCAAAACCACCCCAAAAATGATACAGGCAAAAGAAGAACAACTTTTATTCAGCATTCGAAAACTTGATACATTACAAGAAGAAGATCAGACGATACAATTTTGATATCTTATTTGGGTGGATATTTTGGCCACTTGTTCGCACCACGTTTGCCTTTTAAATAAAGACGTAGCTATCGGAACAATTATTATTATTCGTAATATCGTCGCCTCTACCAAACTGCGAACACATTAGTTATCGAACAAGCAGTCGATGGGTAATAAATGGGAAAACGCTAGAACAAATTACTATCGACGTACCAAAGCCGACTATAATTTATTAACATCTCGACGACGACACCTAACAACATGTAAGCTTTCTATTAGGCCTATTAAACGCGATACTGCCAAGTGCCAGAGTACACAGGACGCATTTCTTGTTGTACCTACTAATGCCAACAGCATCGGCAGTAGCATGGGCAATGTCGGCAGCCAGCAGACGTTGTAACAATAACAAATCATCGCATCTTCGCGCCGCAATCGCGTGAATTTCCTAAATTCTTGAAAGATTTATGCAAGCCAACAGCTCGGTCGAGTAGATCGAACGATATATCAGTTATTTCCATGCTTATATGTGCATACCTGGTTATACTCGAGGAATAAAAGGTTAACAGGGAGGAGTACAAATAACTGAGTCGTCGAAAAGTTGTGTGAGAGAGTGCACAACTTACTCAGTTTTTTGTCAAAATTTTTTGAAATATTTTCCTCATTACCTGTAATTTTTATTGATGTTTCTGAATGAAAAACATTAGATTTTTACGATGGCACAAATCTCCCCCTCCACTTTTTTATCTGTATTGGATTGAAAGTTACAGATATCGAAATTTTTTAAAAGTGATGAAAACATTTTTGTCTACCTACTTGGAATAGAGAGACGAGCTTTGTGTCATTGTGAAGAGTAAACTTGCAAGGACTTACTTCTACTCTGAGAAACCCTATTCAACAAATTTTTATTTGAAAATACTGAATTTTCTCAAATTGCCGCGACAAACAAGTTGGAAAATTTTTGATTTTCATTTTTGGGTTCATTTTTCAATATGTCAGTACGGATGTTTTGTTGTACAGTTGTAATGGAAAAATGAAGTCGTTCGTGCTCCCTTTTCCTAAGGTTCGTTCTTTTTTCCAAAAAAATCTTCATATCTATGGACCTAATGTCCCAGTTGAAAAAATTTTCAAACAAAAGTTTTACATCAAATCTCTGATTATTTTTGGTTATAAGAAAAATTTCGATCCGAACACTCTCACCCCGCCAGTTTTTGTGAATTATCACTCCAAAATGCCTTTAAAATTCAATTTTTTGCACTTCACGTCAAAATGATGTAAAATTGAACCTCTTTTCAAGCAACAAAAGTTGTTTAGAATCATAAAAGGAATACGTGTGCCAAAAACCACTTCTTTTTTTTGAGAGTCTACCCCTTTTCCAAAAAACTTTCACAATCCTGGGAATATTTTTGTGCATTAGCCTTAGCAATTTCGATCCCACCCTCCCCTTCTTGTTAATTTTGCAAATTATCAATATATAAGCAATTTTTTGTGTTTTGCGCCTAAATTATGCGAAATCGAACCATTTCCAAAAAAAAAACTCCCTAACTTTGTATCAATCTGTGGCATCTATGAAGAAATTTTAAAGGAGAAATCTGCAATTTCAACTTGAAAGTATGGTAGCTACTCTGTATTTGATCACAAAGAGCTTAAATATTTTTGTAGTCTCGCTGGAAAATGTATTGAACCTTTCAAGGTTACATAAAAAACGCGTGATGTTAATTGAAACCTGTCGAAGTGAAATCTTTAGTTTGTCTGGTTTAATTTCAGTGATATTTTTCGAAGTCTCCGATTGATGATCACTTTCATATGTTGTGAAAAACGTTTCAAATGCTAGTAGCATCTATAATTGCAGCGCTGCGAAAAAAATTATAATATTTAGTCATTTTAAAAGCACGTACTTAGATATTTAGAAGTAGTAAATTTCTCGGAATTGTTTAGTTGTAAAACGTTGGCAAAAATAATAATGGGAGTTTCTTGCAAAAACGCTCTAAAAATCGTAGATAGCAATTAGAGATGGTCGTAACGTTGTGGTAAGCTAGTGAAATAAAGCAAGGCGATATTGTGGTGTATTTTACAGATAAGCTAATTATAATTAATTGACTAGTGGGAGAGCGATTTACTGCTTTGCTGCGACTGTATAAACGTATAATGTGTTTACCGTTTATTTGTTTCGTCATCTTCCAATATAGTAGGTACGAGTATATATGTATGTGCGTGTGGTTATTTTTTTCGTTCATCAAAAATTGACGAATTTATAAGTTAATAAATTTTCTGAGCATTGATTGGCGCTTTTGATAAAAGGTGTTTCGGGGTTTTTCATTTTTTGATATGGGTCACGATTTTTCGATAGTAAAATCTATCACGAAGTCGCCATTTGAATATAAAGTTGAAATTATCGCCGGAGAATCGGTTATAGCGCGTATATGTTACGATCGGAGTAATAAAACTCGCAGGATTTTTTTCTTCTTTCATTCTTCTTTTCGTCTTTTTCTTAATAAGTAATTCGATACGTTTATTAGATGAATCTCTCTAAAATGTATAACGATAACATCGCGATACTTCTTTTAACGCGTAAACGTAACGAAAAAAATGTTATAATAAATTGATAACATTCCAAATCCGGTGATTTTCTTCTTTGATTTTGGTTCTTTCGGGTCGTATTTAAATGTAACTGCTTTTTTTTTGTAAGTAAATTTGTATATGTTTCGAAGGTTCTTCTCGTTCTGGTTTTAAAATCGATCCACGAGTATGAGACAATTAGCGGAATATGTGTGGGTGTGTGCTGTGGATATTGGTGAACGATTTTTCGAGCTAATTTATTTATACACATATTCTGGGTCTATCTTGCGTGTGAGCAAATTTCTATTTTCAGAGCGATGGGTTTCTTGTGAGGTTGATAAATTTTGTAAAATTTTAGCAAAAAATGAAAATTTTCCATTCAAATGACGCCACAGAAACAAGGGCGGATTCCTCCTCCAATATTGGAGAATTTTTGATTCGAGTCAAAAAATGTCGGGTTCAGTCGGAAAAATTGCTACTCGCCCCATAAAATAGAAATTCTACCTAAATTATAACTTCAGTCAGAAAATTCAACTTCCTATAGTCGAAAGCGTTGTGATTGAGTAAGGCATCAATTTTCTGACTGAAATCATTATTTTGTCCACTCAAACTGTTCTCGTGCCTAAAAATGTGGAAATTTCTGTTTCAACATAGGATATGCTTTTGCGATGACCAAGCTTGCCAAAAAGCCACGAAATTCCGTCACACCGACATTCAAACAATTTGTCAGACTTTTTTAGGCTTAGAAAAATTTAGAAATCACTCCAACTTTTCGACATTTTGTCAGACCGACTTTTGGACTTGGAAAATTTCAGAGATAACGCTGACTTTCAGACATTTTGTCAGGCTATTTGAAACTTTCTAAACTCGGAAATTTTTTCAGATTTCAAACGGTTTTTTGGACTTGTAAAATTTTAGAAATTTTGACTTCCGATTTTAAAAATTTTTATCAAGAGTCAGTTAACTTTTGAACCTGGAAAAAATCAGATTGTTTCAAAAATTTGACTTTTAACTTTTAGACATTTCACGATACATGATATTCAAGCTAGACATTATGTCAGAGTGGAATGTGCACTTCAGTTTGATGTAGCAGAAAGAGCAGAAGCATAGGTATCCTACATCTTATAGTTTCATGGGTAGTATGGAAATAAAAATGATCAAGGGGCAAATCTCGTGTATGTGCTACCATTCACTGAACACCCTGTGCATAATGCTTATTAGTTTACACTTGCAGAAAAAGTGGCGTTGTAATATTACGTTCTGACGTTTGAAGTTTTTCAATTTTCAGGATTCATAATAATGGAGCACTGGAACAGCCAGAAGTTCAGATGAACGCCGTTACGAGATATTTTAAAGGTAAAGTATATACTTACTTATACTTTAATTCAGTTTATTGGTAGTAGATATGCGAAGTAAAACAGCGAGAAATAATGACCAGGTCTGGCCTACCAGAATAATAGTTTACGATTTGCTTTTTATTGCACTAAATTCGCTGTACTACGAGTACGTGCGAGCACCATATAATGGATGGTAGAAAGAAAAGGAAGTCGATGTATATGCTTGGTTGGACGTATCGTATTGGTCTTTGCTAAAGGATGAGAGAGCAGAAGCTGATTCCGCGAGAAGGTCGGTTGAAGAGGAGGGTTGGCTATATCTCGAACTCTCGAAGTGTTTGAAATTATGAAAATGCGATCGATTTATTCGCGTTCGAATAACAATGGGGGCCTGCGAGAAAGACGAAAAGTATAAATTGTCTTTGCGAATAGTGTCTATAAACTTTGGTTCCACATCCACGTACTTTTACTGGCACTGTCGTATACGTATGTGTATATCGGTATGCGCGCATATTGTCACATGTTTTATGCCACATGCTGGCTTCTATACCTCGGCATCGTCGTCCATTCTCGATTGTATACACGGCAGCAGCAACTATGCGCTGGATACGTTGGCGCGAAAAATAAACGATCTAGGAGAGCGCATAAAATTTGATTTTAAACAGCTTTCGTATGTAGTACGTGCGTAATATACCTACATATGTATGTCGGGTATCGAGATGCGGTGGTGTACCTGTGCTGTGCACAGTGCACAGTGTACAATACGCAGGAGGCAGCATGATGGAAACTCGTCTTTGGCCGTAGTCTGAGCGGCGGTTATCCGTTCATCTGGCCCAGTCGCAGCACAGAGGGCATACGAGCGCGAGTATTAATACGAACATCTCGGATTTCAACACAATTTTATATTCAATTAATAAAGATAAATCAGTTTGGTATCTGGATGTGGATGGAAGGTTTTAATGAATTCGTTACAAACGGAATAAGGTGTCTGTGTGGCGTACGGTTGTATGTACCAGCTACGTGTGTAATATGTATGGGGTGGTTCTGCTGTCTATATGGTCGATTGGTCAGTACCATGTACGAGTAAATAAACTTATCCATAGGTATACCTAATCATAGTAAGCGGCAGCGTATCTACCTATGTAGGTACTGGTACATACGAATATATAACTTTCTAGTGCATTATCATTTTTATTTGATGTTGATAAATTCTACGGCCATTTATTCGGAAATCGTTGTACGCCCACCGATTCTATCCGCTCGTTTGTTTCCCACACGCAGACTGTACCTTATCTACATAAATACTCGCAGATTGTTGTGCTATACATGATCATACAAGTCGAATTATTAAGACATAGTGTTTCATATGTACGTGTATTTAGATCTGCAAACGTAGGTACGCTGCTGCGGTGCTCTTATTGATGCTAATACGCGTACAACGAAGTGTTATTTCTTATAGGTACCTCACCTCTGGCCCTTTCTTCTCTCTATCTGGTTTTCTAACTCATTCGTTATATATGTATGGATATCTGCGTATATATCTTAATTAGCCAAATTATTACGTTCGGACGTGCTGATTAGATGATATTCACGATTTAGTGACGATATTAGGTAGGTCTGTCCGACATATTATAATGAGAAATTATGAGCTAATGCGAGGAAGCGTTGGCTGTTTGATGTTTTTTCTTCGTATTTTGGTCGAATTTCCTTTATCAAAGTTCTGCTATTACGTTGCGAAGAATGCTTATCGTAAATTTTTTAATATCTCGTATACTTTAAGTTGAAATCTCTCACTTACAAATTTTTAGTTTCTTTGGAGTGGGATTATGAATACGCACGTCAGTAGGGTCGCCTTTGAAAAAAAAAAACGTGGTTTTGTTGTTTTATTATAAAGATGTCTTATGGCTGGGGGTCAGGAAAATTTTTCGGTACGTTTTTAGAATAGAAAAACTTTATTAGGTAGGCAGACGACTTTTTGGATCTGAAACATTTCAGATTGTATAGGTTTACATTCTGAAAATTGTTAAAATTCTCATCATTTAATAGGTATATGATTAATTTGGTCAAAAAATCATGAAAATGTTTGCAAATGTTGCTGAAATGGCCAAGAATTTGATAAAAATCAGTGCAAATATATACTTTGAAAATCGTCGGAAAATCATGAAAATTGTTGAAAATTTTAGTACAAGTTACTGAAATGGCTATAAAGAGGTGGAAATATCGTAGACATGGCCACAAAATTATGAAAACTGTTGAAAATCTTGTAAAAACTGTTGAAAATTTCATAAAAAACATTCGAAATGTGAAAAAAAAATCCAAAGAACATAAAATCCAAAATCCGCCAAAAATCTTTTGAAAACTTCTAAAATTTTCACTACATTTTTCAAAATGTTACGATTTTTTTCATCATTCTTTTAGCATAACATATGCTTTTGCTATGGGTAATCTAGCGGGAAAACTGACGAAATTCCGTGACGAAAATCCGACACGATTACTTTTAGACTTTATGTTAGACTTTTTTGAACTTGAAAAAATGTTCAGACTTTCATTGATTTTTGTGACATTTTGCCTGATTGTTTTAAACTTGGAAAAATTTTCAGATTTCCATTAACTTTTTGAATTTAGAAAATTTTAGAGATAATGCTGACTTTTAGACATTTTGTCAGTCAAACAATTTAGACTTTTTGAATGTAGAAACTTAATTTTTAGAAATTTTGTCAGACTTTTTTGGACTTTGAAACATTTTCAGATTTCCATTTACTTTTTGAACCTGGAAATTTTTTTAGAGATAATGCTGACTTTTAGAAATTTTGTCAGACAAATAGTTTAGACTTTTGTTTTAATTTTTTTAAATTATTTTTCAAAAGTTTTTTAAATACTATTAACGATTTTTGTTGAAATTTTGACATTTTCAACGCCATTTTCGTAAATTTTCATGACTGTTTGGCCACTATTATCATGTTTTTAAAGATTTTTATGCAAATCTCAACGATTTTTAACATTAATTCGTGATTTTTCGGTTATTTCTACGATACTTTTACTGGTTTTTATGACACCTTTTAATTACTTTTACAAGATTTTCAAGAATTTAATAATTTTGTCCATTTTTACATAATTTTTGATAAATTTTATGGAAATGTTCAATGTTTTTACGAAATTTGAACTACGTTTATAACATTTTTAATAATTTTCTCAGAATTTCGTTTCTTGGCTCGTGACTAAATTAGCGGTTCGACCATTAGTTAACTCCGAAATGACTTTACCTTGATGATCGAAGCTCACGTGGTGGCCAACTCTATTGCAAAAAGAAGTCGAGAAGTTCAATTTCAGAAATTCAACAATGATGTTTAATTTAACGTAAAATGAATATGTAATTCGATTTTAACATGGATATGTTTTTTATGGCTGAGGGTCAGGAAAATTTTCATGTCACGAAATTTTATTACCCTTGATGACGTTTTGGAATTGAAAAATTTTATCAGCCCAGCGGATGATTTTTTGAACTTTTCTGAATTGGATATTAGAATACATATTTTTTGACCTCCGAATCCTGCTTCTGATGTAATTTTGAGCCAGATCTGTATGGTGTCTCGGTGAGGTGTGAGTTGGAGTTGGCCTCAAAATGTAACATTTTTCGACGTCGTCGTACAAGATACCACCAACCACCATGTTCGTTTTCTGACCTTCAAGATTCAATTTTGATGTCATTTCACCGGGGAAAAAAAAACAAAAAAAAAGAGTTCTCAAGGGGATAGTGCCTCACTTATGGTTTTGGAGAATTTCTGTTTCTTCAACAAAGTACGTGTTTTCTGGCTTTTGGAATCCATTTTTGAGAGTTTTAAAAAATGCTTGGGAACGGAAGGTCAGAAAACTTGAATTTGTGTACCTGATAGCGCTGAAAAATTATGAATTTTGAATCATCTCCGGCGACTCGATTTTTGGATGTAGGGTTGAACCTATTTCTCATATGCCTTGAATTTTTCATCAATCAATTTCTCGATTCAATTCTCAAATTTGAGATAATTGAACAATCAACCGATAATGATACAATAAGTAATTACAACTTTATGATATTATATGTGTACTTTGGCGATAATATGAGGTGTGTGGTACTGTTCCGACAATTCAATTGGAGCGAACCTTTGATTCTTTTTCTCTAGTCCATTTCATGATATATTTGACAACTTGATACAAATAGAAGACGCTTCTTTCGCATTTGTCTTTAGGGTTTTCTGTATAAGAAGAAAAAAAAAGAATTATTCGTTCTTAGATAGGTAGGTATATCTACTCAATTTTCAATCTAAAAAAAGTACCTGTCGCGGCTAAAGTCTTTAATATTCCTTTAACCTCTTCCTGTGTCACATTGAAATTTTCCTGTTTCGCAAATAAATCGAGACCCGCATTTTCATTTAGAGTTCCATTTTCGTGTACCTGCAAAAAATTAGTAGCTCAAGTATCTTCAAAAAATCACCCAAGTAGGTAATCAAAATTAAATTACTATAAATTTGATTTTCCTCAGTAAACAATCCACAAAGCATTTCTCCGATGGACTTAGTGAAATTTCAGTCTCATTGGCAGCACTTTCTATGATGTAATATGTAGGACTTGGACGTTGTATTTCATGAATGCGTTTGCATTGTTGTGATACGGATTCGTCCTCATCCTTGCCCAATTGATATAATGGAGGAGCCATTTCAGTAACATTTATGAATAATAAGCATAACACTGTGATTGAAATGAGTATCATTTTCATCTTTGGACTGATTCTTCTTACACAACCTTTCCTTAATCAAAATCTATAAAACACTCTTGTATAATGATTTTTTAAAAAAGAAAATTGATAAAAATTGTAATACTTACCTACCACAATATTGTAGTACCTAGCAAAAAAAGTAACGTAAGTAACGAATAGAACGCGCAGCAAACTAATTTCGAATGGTACACAAATAGTATCTAATGAGAGCCCTCTAGCACATTCTCTAAAAATTATTTATAGCATAGTGCGGACCAATTCTGCCACTTATTGTCAACACTCCTCTCTCATCTATTGCCCCTCATCAGCAGTTCGTTCAACCCAAACATCGCGTGTAAATGTACGTAGATAATTCAAATTGTTTTAAAATTTGGTATGTACCTAATTCATTATTCTCGTTTATCAAGATATCGTGATTAATTTTTCGCTATAGATTTGTAACCAAACTCTTGAAACGTAGCATACACATACGTGCTGAAGTAGGTAGACTAGATACTAGGTATAGGTATTCTAATCGCAGGGCACAAAAATGGTCATGATTATCATTACTTTACTAAATTATTAAAATTTTCACTTAAATCATTCAAAATATGAAAAAAACTATTGAAAATGTTGAAATTGTCAAAATGTCAACGAAAATCCGTAAAATTATGGTGAAAACGGTCCTAACAGCATGGAAAATCATCGACGATTTCGTGAAAATTGTTGAAACTGTCATAAAGATTGGTAAAACATCGTAGAAATGGCAAAAAAATCATGAAAACTGTCTAAAATCTGGAAGAAATCATTAAAATTTTCAAAAAAAGTCTTTTAAAATAGGAAAAAAAATGATTAAAAAATCATGAAAATCGTCGATAATGTTGCTGTAATTATCGAAGTGTTTTATGAAAATTTTCCGATTTTTTACCTTTTTTGCGTTGTTTTTACTAATTTTTATGAAAAGTTGAGAATATTGCAACGTTTTAGCATAGGATATGCTTTTACTATGGGTAATCCCGGGAAAAACATAACGACACTCCCTGACGACATTTCGTCACGAAATTAAGTGACGATGACTTTTAGACATTTTGTTAGACTTTTTTGGACTTGTAAAAATTTTCTGATTTCCATTGACTTTTTGAACTTGGAAAATTTCAGAGATAATCCTGACTTTTAAACATTTTGTCCGACAAACAGTTTAGACTTTTTGAACTTGAAAATTTTTAGAAATCAGGGTAACTTTCCGATATTTTGTCAGGTAGACTTCTTGAGGTTGGAAAATATCAGACATATTGTCTAACTTTTTTGAACATGGAACATTTTTAAGAACTCAAATGAATTTTTGGACTTTGAAAATTTCAACTTTATGGACTTGAAAAATTGCTAGAAAGTTGAAATCAGACATTTTGTCGGACAACTTTTTACCTAACGCTGACTTTTAGTTATTTTGTTTGAAAGTAAATAGTTCAAGTGACTAAGCGTCAAGTCGATTTTGTTTTTCTATATATTACTCCAATGAATTCGTACCATTTTTTTTACATTCCTTGGTGGGTTTTTTCAAGTAGAAAAGGGTGTTGACATGTTGGAAAAATTCCATCATATGGTTATAAAGGGGGAAAACTAGAGAACAAAAACCAAAAATGAATTTTTTTGCGATGTGAGATTATCATTTTCCTCTTCGCCCTAATAATATCGATTTCTGGATCACCAAAATGAAAAATAAAAACCATCGAGCTCTGCAGTTTCATTTTTCCAAACCACCTCGCCAGTTCAATCTTCAAGATCTCACGTTGGTTTGGTACAAAATAGGCAGTTCGTTTGAACGAAGATGCCCGGTAATAGGCGATGTGGAGAATAAATCTAGAGATTATTAAAAATTTGTGTACATGCTTCGAAGATGTTATATAGGCGCGATAATAAGCGATATACGGCGCGCCGTTAACCTCGAAGCCAGTCCATTAATCAGATCTAAATTCTGTCACCTCGTACTCGTAATAGTAATACCGGCGACAAAGTGATCAATCGTTTTATAGCATCTCGAATCGAACCCACACCGACGACGGCCGCGTCCAGCGCGTAAATCCACCTAAAACGCTATAAATTTCGGTACTGGACCGCGTTTCCCGTTCCGATACGTTTGCGGTGAACGAGATTTATGTCACGGCGACTAGTTCCACAAGCTGTATGCCATTTTTCACCACGTCCCAGCCTATGTATACAATCTACGCGCGTATTGTATAATTTCGTCCAACTTCGTGGTAAAAAATTACCGCAATTAATGACCAGCGCGGCGACGCGGCGTGGTGATCGAATTTTGGTATTTGGCCAAATTATCATCTATATTCCGAACCACCACCGCCACGTGAGTAGTTGTCGCGGCCGATCAAGCGACAAGTTTGTTAAAACCGAAAAAGAAGCTCGTAATCGACGACAAATCGTACCTCCGCACCGTCTGCGCCCTCGCGTTGCTTCTTCGTTATAATGTATTACAATATTTATCGTGTTCTTTCCGACGTTATTCTCGTTACAATGGTCGCTGATGTGATCACAAATGGGTAAAAAATTACGCAGAAAAGAAACTCGGCATTGGAAATCGTCGTCTTTTGTAACATTTTCTTCGTATCGAAAATAAAATATTCCTGAAGAGATGCGAAAGTGACTTTGTGGCAAGCTGAAATGATTTTTTAGCCGAATTTTCTCCATGCTTTCAATGTTGAAAATTACTCTTATTAGAAGCTGGAAAGCTATCGGATCGATGATTTTGTACAATAGACGCCCTTTCTATTTCTAATATGTGATATTTGTGATATTAATCCCGTGATGGTCTAACGCTCCCCCCCTTTTTAATGAAATGAGAAAATATCTGTGTGAAAGTTTTCTGGAATGGTGATGGGGTAGAGTCATCCTTCTCAACTTCCTCTCTCTCTTATGTTTTTCAAATAAAAACGTTTTCTCTGCAATAGGTTCCTTGGTTCTTTCCTTCGAAAGGTTGTCCGCTCATCACCACCACTAATTCTGATATCCGGTTCTAAACTATGTAATGTTTTTCATTTCAAAAGATTGAATGGGCTAATGGCCCTTGAAATTTGAATCCAATTTTATAAAATTAAAAAGTTGTGGTGAAGAGCAACAGTGCACGATTAATAGTTACGAATAAAAGTTATCTCAAAATTCGGATTTGTTGGTAAAACGTTCGAAATTTTGCCTATTAGGTTGTAAAAAAGGATAAGAATTACAGCAGAGAATCGAATTAAATTTTCCCGCAAGGTTTGCACTTTGCTTTGCTATCTCTGGAGCAAATTTCTCGTTCCAGAACATCTCTTTACAGGTATTTGCACACGCAAGTGCTTCGTAATACAGAAATAAGTAGAATTAATTAAAACGTTACCTATTCGACCGTGTATACCGAAAGATACCTGCGAGTACACACCGTAAATGCTTTGATTGTAACTCGATCGTGTAATTTTACACAATGTTTGTGTAATGCGGCGGGCGGTGTGTTCTGCGGATATAAGTTCGCGTTTTTATCGATACAACATTTAAATTAAGTAAATTGAAAAAAGAAGCGAAAAAAAAATGCAGTATGGGAAGGAAGGGAAGCAAAAAAAAACAACAGACAAATCCATACGCTATGCTACTCTTCGGTGTGTATAACATACTTAACGACTTACAAATAAACAGCGCTACCGTATTGCTTGTAATGTCCGGGAAGACGAAAGAATTAAACTAGTATTTTAATTAGATCCTAGATACTGGAAACATCTTTGAGTTAGTGTACGTGTAGGTACATGTATCTGTATACAGATACATGCGGTATATTAATGTGTACGTATTCGTACGAACGTATAGGTAATGGATAGTACCTACTATACACAGTATTAAAACTGGGCTTCGAAGGCGAAGAGGTGCTAAATATTTTTTAGCTAAGGTACTGGTGTACGTCTATGTCACTATGTAAAATGATACTTTATTCTAGGTACATGGAATAAACATGACATACGAGAGCTTGCAATTTACCCCTTCCCAAATAGGAAAATTACAATTCTTTGCAGTCTGAAACTTCCAATTTGAACTTCCCTCTCCCTCAAATACTGACTTGAGCTCCTTTCTAATGTGAGTTGATGCCTGAATGTGTCAAAATAATTTAAATTCACTTTAAGCTACAAAAATTATTGAAAGTGTTATAAGAAATCATTCAAAAGTTGATAAAAATTGCAGAAAACATCGTAAAACTGCTGAAATTGCCAGGATTACTCTAAATATGTCAAAAATTGGTTTAATTTATTTTCAACCAATTTTCATAAAAATTAATTAGCATGGGACATGTTTTTGCGATGAAAAAACCTAAAATTTTCAGGTTTCCATCAACTTTTTAGACTTGGAAAAATTCAGAAATTGATTTTTAGACATTTTCTCAGACTTTTTTGTACTTGAGAAAAATTTTCAGACACCTACTAACTTTTTGGTATTGAAAAATCTCATAAATTATGCTGACTTTTAGAGATTTTGTGAAACAAAAAATTTCGAGTTTTTGAACTTGGAAAATTTTAGAGATCATCTTGACTTTCAAACGTTTTGTCAGACTTTTTTGAATTTGAAAAATTTTTCAAATCTCTACTGGCTTTTTGTACTTGGAATTGCACTTCGAAAATTTTTCAACGAAATTCACTCACGTAAATCCGTTACACTGACTTTTAGATATTTTATCAGACTTTTTTGGACTTGGAAAATTTTTCAGGATTCAAATGACTTTTTAGACTTTTATTTGAAGAAAATTTCAAATATCACGTACCTGTAAGGACTTGAAAAATATATGCTTTATAGTTTTATGGGTAATATGGAAATGGCATGGCGGGTCTTTTTTTCCCATTTTATTGGAATAACAAAAATTTACACGATGTTTGACCACCTCCTTCTCCCTAAATATTGGGCATTTACCCACTTTATTCTTTTTTGCGCATAGCTCAGGGAACTTGAGCATTTTTTTTTCATATTTTTGAATAATTTTTATAACATCTTCAAAAATTTTGACGTTGGTTTAAAAATAATTTTGTGGATTTTAAGATTTGAAAAATGTGTAAAATGTTTTAGGCCATTTTTGCGTCATTTTAAATAATTATTCTCATGTTATTCGAGTTTGGAAGGAATTTTTTTTTAATTCCATTTTAGAACTCAAGTCAGGTCCCATATTAACTCGACTCAAAATACAATTTTGTTGGCCAGATGACTTTCATAGACTTGGGAAAAAATTTCAGTTTTGACGTGAATATTTCTTATGGCTGAGGGTGAGAAAAAATTTTCTGTCGCGAAATTTCGTTACTCTAGATTAACTTCTGAACTTGAAGAAACATTTTCGAGATTCTAACTTTTTGGATTTAAAAAATTTCAGTGATTCTCTTAAGATGTATGATTTTTTGAAATTGGAAAATTTCACGATGGACGTCAATTCCTATGTTGACGGAATGCATGGAACTCGTTTGATTGTCATGTGTACACTGCTTTTACATGATTTTTGTATGGAAAATTTCTGTTGCACGAAATTTATCACTTTTTCATAATTTTGAAGACTCTTCTTTCAGACCTCAACAGCTTGCTCAACAGGATATCTTTCCCCTCTCTCCCTCCCACTGCAGCAATGACATTTCAAATACATATTTGAAAATTCAAAAAGTGTCCAAATAAATGAAGCTTTTCTTGAAAAATCTCATTTATTAAAAAATAATAGGGGAAATTCATAAGTTTTATGATCAATCATTGAATGAGTGAACTGTTAGACACCCTGAATGACTTGAAAGCATCAAGTAATGAAATGAATGAAGATTTAATTAACCCAAAAATGACAATATATTTCAATTTTGAAAGAATATAAGTATCAAGAAATTGATTGTATTTCAAGTATTTCTGCTCGGTCTGTCTAACAACTAAATTGAAGTTTTTGATCAATTTTCAATTCAGGTACTAAGGCGAATAATTTTTCAACGTTTAAAACAATTTTAACGATACCTATTTTATTAGGGCTATCTATTTTAAGTAATTTTTATTAATTTTGACGCTATTTTGAATGATTTTTGCAACTTTTTGAAACAATTCCGGCAAATTCTTCAGCGATTTTTTTGATTTTCACAGTAGATGTGCTTTTGCGAATTATTTTCAGTTATAACTTCGACATAGCTTTGAATTAACAATTTTCACAAATTTTGAAGCAATTTGCAACAATTCGTGATATGTGTATTTTGACAATTGCTACGATGGCGATGGATGAGTTTGAAATTTCGAATTTTTGGTTCTTTTGGCTTAGTTAAAGAAGATACAATTGGAATAATTTCGACTCATAAATTCAAAAGTCGATGTATTTAACACGTTTGGGCGAATTGATTTTGCGGCGTATAGATGACTACACGAGTTATGGTATGTCTCCATGTGCGGCAAACAAGAGTACCCCTTATCCATCTATACTTACCTATTGTAAACAGGAGTGCTATATATACGTTTTTTTTTCTTATTCTATTTTATAATTTACACGACGCGATGCGATGTTTGACTAGAGCGGAGCGGTGCGTGGCGATCGTTCTAAAATAGTATAACAAATGATGGTGCAAATTGTAGAAATTCTTGCAACTTTTATCGAGAATAATTGCTGATCGTGACTGTTGCACAACAATAACATAGTTTACACAAATATAGCCATATATGTTTATGTTGGACGCGTTCGTCTGTGCTCTGTGGTACCTGGTATAGTACATAGTACGTACTACCTAGCTGTGGGTACTTGTATATATGGCACGATATTGATACGTACGTTGCTTGGTACCTCGTAGCTCGTACCTACTGTGTACATATTACATTATAACGTATTTGTAAATATAGTACCTATGTACCTAATGTGTATAAGAAGAAAGAAAGAGACACGAGTATGTAGAAAAGTATTCGCTGGTGTAGTATTGCGCCGGGAATTATACGTACATGTTATTTTGCGCGTACAACAACGTGTGCAACACAAATATCGACAACGGAGCAAAGGTGAAATTTAGAATTAGTGGGTACGATCGATCGGGTTCGGTTCGGCATCGAGCACAACCAAGGGATACGGTTTGCGTCTCTGTGGTGTGCAAATGCAAATGCTGAGAGATCGCTGCTTACCGAACTGCGAGCTGGCGTTTTGTTCGACTATGATTAACTGGTTCGACGGTTTTATTGTAATCCGAAGAGAGCCGGCTTAATGGCTCGGTTTTTTCGCTTTGATATGTACCGCATCATTGGCGTACGTGAACAACATTGTTCTCATAGGTACCAATAAGATCACGAGTGAAAAGTTTCTCCAAATTTTAGCAGATTCCTAAAGCTAGGCAGAAGATTGCAGTCGGAGCAAAAGGAATTTAATGGGATTATTCGCGTATAACCTTGACTTTAAATTACCTGCGAGGAATTCCTTCATCGGTAGTGAAGACTAGCCGAAGAGAAAAATTCTGACACAGCCGAAGTGGCAATTTATCGTATGTAATACGTACGCAGATAAGACGAAAGAAAAAACTGGTCAGGATTCGAGTACAGAAAAAGAAGACGCGAACCAAGCTACTCGATATTTACTTTATTATTTTTATTTTTTTTTGTCGGCTCTCGGATACGTAATGCCACCGCGTACTGGACACAGAAGGACGGCGCTCAGGCGCAGGCGGTAGCACCCTGTATGGAAAATAAATTAGGTTGTTTTGAAAGAGTGTAGAGCTGCTGGCCGCCGTCACATAGCACGATGGAGAAAAATGCCCGTAATCGACGACCGATTATTTCGCAGATTAAACCAAGCAGCGAGAAGGGTTCGAGGATAAACGAGCGACACGAGAATAACTCGGCTTTCGCCTTTGCTTTATGTGGGGCTTCCGTTTAGAATAATGGCAATAATTAAGGCCTCGGTTGGTCGGATCGCGGTCCGTGAAACACGACAAGTTTACACGTCGCATCTGCGACCGATTTATACCAGATCGAAGATGCATTAGATTCCGGTAGTCCTCTTAAAATTATGTTATCAAACGCGCGCTAATGGAAAATACACAATAAATGTCGCCAGATGTCATTTATAACCGGGCCGTTTAAATCGATAGGCTAAGTTCACACTGAAGCGAGCCTGCGGTCGAGTTCTTGGAAAGAGGTCCGAGAGGTTATTACCCAAAACAGATTCCACTCGATCGATTTATACTCGCTGGTTACGTATACGAGAAGTTCGATTAGGAAAATTCCATTTTATGAATGAAATTAGGTACGTTACGTACCAAAACCAGAGGTTAACATTGTCAAATGTAAATGCGAGATCGACGAAGGTTCTGTCGAATATCGATATTTACAGGGTGGTTTATTTAAATCATAATAGGCGATTGGCAGTTTGAAATGTACGCGACGATGACGATTTCTAGGAAATCAATACCTAGGCGTAGGTTTGAATCGATAAAATGTAATACTTGGTTATTTTCTTCGTCTAGTACCGCCAACCACATTCCAATTATGAGCAAATGCGGTGATATCGAATGATCGCCGGCGACTTAGTCGAAATTTTATGAATGGATGTGGATTTATGACGATGTTTCCTCGTATTGAAATTTGGCCTCAAATTTATTGTAGTATTCGATTTGAATCTTCAATTGGATTACTTCGTTGACCGAATTTAATCGATTGAAAAAGAATCCAATCGATATATGTTGGAATTTATCAATCACCCTGTATTCGTTGACCATTGAGAGTGAGATATGCAATTTACCTGACATGATTTCATTTTATTCATCCATCGAAGACAGATTTCTGCAGACGTTCGATTTTCCTAGTTTACAGGTATCGAACATGTACTGTGTATGTGCTCAATCCTGTAATCGAATACAGCTACGATTTAACCAAGGTAAAAACATTAAAAAAAGTAATTTTTTATTAAGGGCATAGTTGAAATAAATTGATTACTTTCTTCGGTACCTATTAACGTTGACAGTCGCTTAAATCGATTTCTTACGTTAAATTATCGAAGAAAAATTGTAATACGAGATAAAAGTAAATTTTTTACCTCGGCTATCGGAGTGGATAAATGCGTCGGGATGTAAAATAAGCTGAGAGAGGGAGAGAGGTGGAAAAATA
The DNA here is from genome assembly GCA_900064475.1 of Pseudococcus longispinus. Classification (NCBI taxonomy): domain Eukaryota; kingdom Metazoa; phylum Arthropoda; class Insecta; order Hemiptera; family Pseudococcidae; genus Pseudococcus; species Pseudococcus longispinus. Next base: position 44,682 of record FIZU01037694.1, read on the forward strand.
CCACGTTGGATATGGAAGAGGTTGAAGCGTTTGGTAACAATATCATTTTTAAATTTATCGCGGTGACTTCATCGATGAAACGTTCTACAGTCGAGGTTGCTCTCTCGTTGGTTTACCAACTGGAACGATTAGGCGGGTTAGAAGTGCGAGGAAAAGATTGGCGAAGGAAAATTTTGCAGACTTTTCAGAATAAATTTTGACAGGTCGCCTGAAATGCTAGAAAAAGTTGAAAAAAAAGTAAATAATTTCATTTTCTTAGTTATAGCAGTAAAATTTGATGTTTTGAGCGAAAAATCCAAAGTGATTGAAGTTGGCAGAGCCGGACCAAACGGAAAGGCAAGGACAACTTATCACCTTAAAATGACTAATTTACGTCCACAGTAAGGGTAATTAATTAATTATGTTCACGTAGAAAAATTTTCCCAAGTAATGATGTTTGAAATTGGAAAAAATTTTGATGCAGCGAAAAGATAATTCCGTGATGATGACTTTTAGAGATTTTGTCAGATTTTTTTGGATTTGGAAAATTTCAAATTTATAAACTCGAAAAATTACAAGAGAAGTTCAAATCAGAATGTTGTGAGACAGCTTTTTAGCTAATGCTGATTTTTAGACATTTTATGAGATTTTTTGAATTTATTGATTTAGAGACTTTGAACTTGGAAAAATTTTTAGATTTCCATTCACTTTCTGGACTTGGAAAATTTCAGTGATCATGCTGTTTTTTAAACATTTTGCCAGAAAAATGCACTTTAGACTTTCTGGACTTGAAAAATTTTCAATGGTTTTCACGAAAATTTCACTAGTTTTTCTAACATTTATAGCTTTTTCGACGAATTTTCAATGATTTTTATAAAACTTTTGCCATTTTTTATATCCGACATTTTTCATGGGGTTTTCATCACTTTTGCAACATTTTAGAGGATTTTTATAAATTTTCAATACTTTTTACATTTTGGAAACTTCTATGAATTGACTTTTGGAATTTGGAAAATTTTTTAAGGCCAGCAATAAACTTTTTAGACTTGATGTATCTATTTCTAAGAATTTGGTCAATTTTAGCATTTTTGTATTGGAAAAATTAAGAAAAATTGCATTTGAGTATGGAAAATTGAAGAAAATTTCACCCTTATCGAAAGTTTTTATTTTTTAGTCCCCCTTCCCAATAGTTTAAACTTCGGTTCTTGGCAGAGGAAAGGGATGAAGCCAATATCTCAACTTATTTAACATTTTCACTAACTCGCATGTTTTTTAGAAAGCTCCAGACGTGGATTCTGCTTTTTAACTCACTCTCAGAAATTACCCTTTACGCTTCACGGTTAATCTGACCTTCAGAAATATCATTTTTGGTCATTTCTGAGGGTCTCAGATTCATTCTTGTGTATTTTTTAAATCTGGTAATTGGAATTTTGCATTTTGAATTACGAGTATGAACAGATATGTTCTTAGAAGAAGGGCGCCTCTTTAGGCTACAACGAGACATCGATATAGCATTCCAAAAGGTCAACTGACCCTGTCTCGCTAAACAATGACCATCACAGAGAAAGTTGGATCATCGTCGAGTCGTGGTCGAGTGAAAATAGCTAATCAGAAAATTATATAGACGTATCGTGTGCGTTGGATATACACATTTCGACGTATGTACCGTAATTGAAAAAAAAAAGGGGAAGCGAGGTGCATAGTATTTACAATTGTACGTACAAGCGCAACAAGTACTCAGGTGGATGGGGCGACGAAGGCGGGGTTGGGTAGATAAGCGTGCAGCGTATGCTCATAGTATTTGAAGTCTTTGAAGAGTACGTAAGGAAGACTGCGGATGTACGAGTATTGGACGCAATGGGCGGCAGAGTCGGGTACGAGCGGCGCATGACTGAATATAAAATGAACGGGGACAACGAGTTCGCCTTTAATTTTAATATTCAACCGTAACAATGAGTTAAATTCTCATTAGAATAACACAGTTCAAAGGTTATTAAGCGTATACTATTTCATATTGCAGTCGGATACGGCGGCATGCTGCCATGTAATATTGTTTGTTATTTGTGCGCGTGTACGCAATTGTAACAATCCCCACAAACTCGAGTATATCTTTGAAAAGAAAACGTAGAAAGTGTACCTTTGCTTACTTAGATATTGATCCTTACGCACATTTCTGCCAAAAAAATTTCAAAAAATTTCAAATTGTTCACCCCTTTTTCGAGCATTGAATGGTCGGTTCATAAATTCATTCGAAACGAGGGTTAGTAATTTGTTTTCTTAGTCCTGGATATCATTTCGAAGGTCGAGATGGATATAAGGCGATAGTCGATATAAGCTCGACGACCTCCCTCGCTAAATTAATTATTTGTGAAGAAAACAGCGTGGAAAAAAATCGCCTTCGTAACCGGTAATTTCTGGTAAAGATCCGCTTCGGCGATGCTGGTCGCTTTCGGGACGTATTTAGTACACACGTGTTTCCTTCTACCATAATTTTTATTACGAGTATGATAATCAGATTTCAAAATGATTACAAACCAATCTCTATTAAAATGTTAATATAATATGTTTGCAAATAAAGCCGTTTATACTTCTTTTGATTTTTCCGACTCGGACAGCATAAACACGAGATATGATTATAGCTCGTATTGCCCTGAAATCTATTATTATTCCGTATAAACATAGGTTACCAGGCTTATTTATAGTGCTACGGTATATCTCGTTAATAAACGTGAACAATGACAAAGTTTATATGCTGGCGGGTGGCTACATTTCAACGAAGAGGAAATTTTTAAATAATTATTCTACGTATAATCTTCTTTACGCCGATTGTACTTACCCCTTCGTGTATATCTGTTTACGTTGTATGTGTTGTGTGCACAGATTTACATACTTTTAAAAAGTGCATCATGCATATTTACGTCGATGGTATGCGTTAGTTTTTCAAATTATGATTCTCAAAAGATACCTACCTATGTGTATCTATTTATCTATTTCGGTCGATGATTTTAATGTTAATCAAATTTTTGGCTCAACATCGAATCCGCTTGAAATATAATTATTGTGAATCCTGTTTCTGGAATACTAAAAAACAAGTAAGAGGGGTAGAAAGTACGGGAAAAAGTTCAACTTGAAATATGCACCTACTTCATTCCTGTAATCTTCTGGTGCAAAATCAAAATTGTTCTTTCAAACGCGAGAAATCTACCTATTTGTTGTCAAAAACCATTTTTTTTTATTTTGTCAAATTATTTCGAGAATTAGGAGCTGGAGGCTTTGGAAGGACAGGGTGTCTAACAGGTCAAGCTATCTGATAAGTCAAGCTTTTTGCCTTGAGGTCAAGCTGG
>FIZU01037697.1:0-17609 GCA_900064475.1 Pseudococcus longispinus
GGTAGGGTAGGAAAAGTGGTATCCAATTTCGAGTTCAATGGTTTGGGGAGGTGTAGAAACTCAAATCGCAACTTTTTGGGGCTGTGCTGGGTATGCCACGCAGGTGGCACTACCCAAAAGTGGCCAAAAACCACGTTTTTTTCTAAAGGTACCCCACTTTTAGGTCCCCTAGCTCCGCTACTCTTTGAGCTAGGGGTCTAAAATTTTCTATGGTTCATCCCCAATTAAATATGAACCACCCCCTTGAATTTGGTCACAATCTTAGGTATGTTTTTTTCGTGCTCCGCCCTAATATCCATGTCAATATTTAAAATAACACAAAAAATTTTCAATTTTTTTCAATTTTATTGAATTTTTTGAAAATTTTTTATATCAACCTACCATTATTATGAACTTAACTTTTGTGAAAATAGTTACTCTTCCTAATGACGCCAACTCCAGCGTCCTATCTTGATCGAGTCAAAAGTTATGAGCCTTCAACTTCAAGAAAATATCGCAAAAAATCACTTCTTCCCTTCAAATATCAGTAATGATGCATGAATAATTTTTTCACATGGATATGTCTTATACCTGGGGGTCAATCTGAAAATTTTGTCCATTTTTCTTGTACATAAATTCCGTCACGAAATTCCTGGATAATGACTTTTAACATTTTGTCAGTTTTTTTTGACTTATAAAAATTTTTAGATTTCCATTGACTTTTTGAATTTGGAAAATTTCAGAGATAATGCTGACTTTTGGACGTTTTGTCAGACAATCGATTTAGACTTTTTGAACTTAAAAAATTGACTTTCAGGTATTTTGTCAGATTTTTTTAGGCTTGGAAAAATTTTCAGATTTCCATTGACTTTTTGGACTTGGAAAATTTTATAAATCAGACTAACTTTCTGGATATCTTGTCAGGCAAACTTCTTGGATTTTTAGAATTTCAGATATTACGCTGGCTTTCAGACATTTTGTCAGATTTTTTTGAACCTAAAAAAATCGTGAGGTATCAAATTAATTTTTGGACTCGAAAAATTTCAAGACAGTTCAGATCTGACATTTTGTTGGACCGCTATTTACCTAAGGCTGATTTTTAAACATTTTGTCTGTTTTTTTTTTCTTGAATTTGGAAATATTTTCAGATTTCTTCTGACTTTTGGTACCTACTTTTAATTGAATTTCTAAAACTTTTCAAAAAATTTCATTACGAAAATCCGTTACGATGACTTTTAGATATTTTGTCTGATTTTTTCGAACGGAAAATTTTTCAGAATTCAAATGACTTTTTGAATTTGGAAAATTTCAAGAAAATTTCAAATATCACGACTTTATGGATTTGAAAAATTCAATAAGCAAAAGCATATTCTATGTTTAGTACTTTCATGGGCAGTATGGGCTTTTTGTTAAACTTTTGTAAACTTATGAATTTTAAAAAAACATATCCACGTACCCATCCTTCAATTCCAAGTGTAATCAAACATAACTATTAGCACTCAGGATAGATTGCCTACTTACCCACTGGAAGGAACGACATCAGCTGCGAGACACCCTGTAGATATACCATAAGAGTTTTAGCAGCTGAGAAAATACCTACGTTAAAATTTACAATCTCATATATAATGTCATTTTTGCAGAACACGGTGCGGCCAACTTTTCTATACGCTTTAGAATTTATAAAGTTTACAGGTTTATCCTCATTTCTCGCCTTTTGCCCGCGTCGCGAAGGCAGCGGGTTGCGTACTGCGCCGTTAATTCGGACCGAATGGTTAAGCGATGAGGATAACATCCCTCACTATTAATAATATCACGTATACCTTTCAAGTTGCCATAACCATTAATCAAAGTTTAAGCTTTCCTTAATGATTCTCTAATTTTATAACAACCTCTATATATACTTTAAACCCAATGATAAAGTGAAATACGATATTTTGCTTTTATTAACTGCCATGCCATCGCACAATACGCTCGCGGGCTCAGATCCTCTATCCAATTCGCGAGTATATCAGGTAGATAGAGAGGCTTCTTATAATACGCCAAATGTATCTACGTATAACCCTATGGTTTAGTATATCCAAAGGCTGGTTTTTTCCTTCTTCCTGCGCGATGGGCTGGATGCGGAGGGGATGTTTGGTATTTTTCGTATAATAAAGTAATTCAATGGTGCGATATTAGCATCGTGAAATTATAACCTTATAATATAGACTGCCAACTAGCACGAGATGGCAAATGGGCGAATGTTTTTTGACATATTGCTTTATATTATATAAAGGTGTACTATGTACTTAGTTTGCGAAATAGGGAAAGGATGAAAGAAGGCGAGAAGAATGAGAAATGAAGCCAATTTATCCTAAAGGGTTTCATTATGTATCGTGATGTTTCGATAATTTGTGTAATGTGTGTTGTAGCACGTACAGGGTGTTTCGTAAATGAGCCTGCCTTCGATTTGGGTGGTAGGCAGCCTGTATGGAGTATGAGTGTGAAGGTTTGACGGTATTTTGAATTGTCGGAGTAAAATATGTTCCTTTGGAGAGGATTATATGTGATTTTTTTGCTATTTTTCGTAAAGTTTAGGTAGAAAGTTGCGGGTTGTGGCATTAAAAGGGGCATTGGTCTTGATTTTTTTTCATTTCAATATTCATTTTGTCGAATTAGCTCTGAGAAGGTCTGTTTCATGAGTGAGTCGTAGCCATAAAAGTATGAACATGGGAAAATTTTTTGTACAAACGCCAAATTTTCAGACTGTAAACATACGAAGAGCAATTTCCTCAATTTTTCATAGCCCATACTAAAAAAATTAATGTAAGCCTTAAAGAAGGCGATACGAGTAATTTTTCCGCAATTTAGTCTACGTATTGCAAAGCTTCGTACACTATATTTTATACCGCACATTGTCGTTTAGCTGGGTAAATGCTTTTCTACACGACGACTAGGACGACGACGACGAATGTTGAATGCTGTCTGCGAAACGTGAGCGTATATATTTTATTCGGCATCGATTACGGGCTTTATTTATGGCGTACGATTGTAAAAACTGACAGCACGCGATTGGAATTTATGGCGGTGAAAAATTTTTGTCTTATGATGACAAATCATCCGAATGTGATTTGTGATACGGCGGTTGGTTTATTAACCAAGTGTATTGGATTTTTTCTCGTCCATTGCCGGATTACCGATGTGGAACGGGGGAGGGGATAGGGGAGGTAATTGCGTTTGTGTTTTTTGCTCGGTCCGGCAGCGAGGTTGTGTGATACTTATGCCACGGTGTGTTGGTGGGATTTGTACGTGGATGTGAGATGATTGGAGATAACCCTGTGAATGGTTTGCTGATGAATATGAGGTTACAGGGATAAAGGTGTCATTGAAAATGTGTTGCAAATTATGTATAAATTGTTGAAATATCATGGAAATTGACCGGAACTGTGATACGCGAGGAAAAAGGTTGAGAATATCGTGAGATTTAAAAAAAAATTCGTATATATTGTTGAAAGTGTTATTCAACATGCTAAAATTTGGTGAAGATTGTTGAAATTCAGTAAAAAATTGGCTAAAATGTGATTAAGAGCACAAACAATAGTTTAAAATTCATTTTAATTGGAATGTTTGAATTACCATAAAAATTGGCTAGTCGTGAAATATGGCAAAAAATATTGAAAATAGTGAAAAATTGGTTTTGAAAAAATCATATAAATTGCTGAAAATATTGTTAAAGTTGTTAAAATATCGTGAAAAATTGGCTAAAATGTTGTAAAAATTGTTAAAAGATTATAAACTTGAACTAAACTGCGATGAAAATTGTCGAAATGCTTACAAAATTTTTTTCAGAAGTATCAATTGGCATAAAAAATATTTTCAAAATTGTCTAAAGTGCTATAAAAGTTATTATTCTTCAAATGTGGTGAAAATCGTTAAAAAAATTTGTAAAATTCGTTTTAAAAAAAATCATAAAAATTGTTGAAAAGTGTTCGAAAATTGCAGGGCTTGGTGATTATTGTCATTATTTGCCATTATTTGTCATTATTCTTGAGAACTTAATTTTTTTTGTCAATTTTTCACTCTTTTTTCACTTGTTCTCATTTTTTTCGCTCTTTTGGATTTTTTATTAAAATTTTTGATACGGAAGAAAAAATTAACAAATGCTATTTCACAAAAAAATGAAAAAATGATTCTCAAATCCCCCTCCCTCCCTCCCTCCCTCCCGAAAAAATTTAAGTCAAAAACTTCTCATAAAGTATTTTTTGAATAAACTTTTCAAAATAGATAAAAATTTAAAAAGGAAATCAATATTAGCTTTTTTGAAAAAACTATGAAGAAAATTTTTATGACTGAACATGAAAAAAATTGGTTGAAAAAGTTACTCACAATTTTTTTTTTTAATTCCACCTGGATAAAGAAAAAAGTTGATTGAACCATTATCCCAAAGAAGCCTTCTGAGAAAAAAATTAATTGCCAAAAAAATATTAAAAAATAGTTAAATACTTATTCAACAAAAAATTTTTTATGAAAAAATTCTCTGAAAGTGCTAAAAAAAATTATTCTGGTAAAAAAAAAATTTTTTTTGACAAAAATCTCTGAAAAATTATGTTTAAAAAAGTTTCAAAAACGATTGTGAAAAAAATGAAAAAGTTTGAAAAAATTCTTTTGGAAAAAATTTTTGAAATGTAAGATTCATCACCTTATTTTCTTGCCGTCAGAATTGATCCTTATTTAATTTTTTCTTTGTACAAATGGTAATTTTGTTAAAACCGCGATACGTTGATTGCATTTTCAAATAATTTACGACTAATTTTATGACTTGTCAACTACTTTTGTGGTAATTTTCATGATATTTTCAAATTATTTTACGACATTTTCATTTTCAGCAATTTTTCATGATCTTAAGATTTTTTCAACTAACTTCGATACCTTTTTTGAAATTTTTCGATATGTTCTTCAACTTTGATCAGTTTTTTTTTTAATTTTAATAATTTTTATGAAATTGTTACAACATTTCAGACATCTCGATTGCTTTTTTATTCAATTTATCCTCATTTCAAAAATTTCTTGTCATTTTAAACGTGTTTTTAGTCTATTTTTAGAAAAATTTCAGCATTTTTTAGAGCTATTTACCGATTTAAAATTTTTTTCGTCATACTAATAATGTTTTAAATAATTTTTATCATTTTTTCAGCCATCTTTGCAAGTTTCAAAAATTATTTTCACAAAATTTTAACGATCCATCTCGAAAGTTGATCGTTATTTTTCCAAGCTTTTATCGTCATTTGAACAATTTTTATGAATTACAATATTTCTGAGTAATTTTTTATATGACTTTACAAGTTTACCTATTTTCATGCCAATTTTATCGATGTTCTAAAACATGCTGTAAATTTTTTGCAATTTTCACAGCTTTTCAGCCATTTTCATAATGCTTTCATGGTTTTGACATAAATATGTCTTATTGCTGGAGGCCAATCTGGCAATCTCAAAATTTTATCTATTTTTCGTGTCCATAAATTCCGTCACGAAATTTCTTGACGACGACTTTTAGACATTTTGTCAGACTGTTTTGGATTTGAAATTTTTATCTGATTTCCATTTAATTTTTAAACTCACAAAATTTCTGAGATAATGCTGACTTTTAGACATTTTGGCAGATAAACAATTTAAAATTTTTGAACTTGGAAAATTAATTTTCACACATTTTGTCAGATTTCTTTGGACTTGCAAAATTTCAACTTTATGGACTCGAAAAATTTCAAGAAAGCTCAAAACAGACATTTTGACAGACAGCTTTTTACCTCAGCTAACTTTTAGATATTTTGTTGGACTGTTTTGAATTTGGAAAATTCTTCAGATTTCCACTAACTTTTTGTGCTGGGAATTGGATTTTGAAAATTTTTCAAAAAAAAACCGTTACGAAATTCACTTACGAAAATCCGTTACAACGACTTTTAGATATTTTGTCTGACTTTTTTGAACTTTGAAAATTTTTCAAAATTCAAATGACTTTTTGGACTTGGAAAATGGCGAGAAAAGTTCAAATATCACTTTATGGACTTGAAAAATTCAACGAGCAAAAGTTTTAGAACATTTGTGGATAATATTAAGAATTTTTCGCCCCATTTTTCCACATTTTAGTCAAATTTCGTGAATTTTAATCATTTTTTTGAAATTGTTGAACATGGCACTTACTTCAAAAAACATAATTTTTCAAACTTTGAAACTTTAAATGCAGTTTTTAAGATTAAATTGTTTTCTCATTCATCGAATTAGAAAAACAGAAAGTCATTTTGTTGAAAAGTTCTCAATTTTTGTGATTTTTTTCAGGGAGTGAACCATCAAATTTCTTTTAAGTACGTGAAAAGCTGATAAGAATTTTGATTGAAATTCTGTACAAGTTTTGGCTGATTTTCGATAATTTTTTCCAAGCTGAACCAGGGTTGTGACTCTTGAAAATACTATGTATTAAATGAAGGTCGTTCAGTACCTACTCAAACACTTTGAAATTTCAACATGCGACAAATTCGAAAGCACTGGCAGAATTTTCAAAGAAAATGGAATGGATTAGTCTTTTTCCATAAACATCTTGCTTTTTTTTCAAAATTCATCCAAGATTCCGACACAGCCACCTTATAACGACGAAATATTTCACCTACGAATACTCCCACAGAGACGTCCTAAAAACCCATTTCTTGCGACCCAACTTCCGGAAATTTTTTCCTTTCAAAACCTCAATTTATTCACACGTATTTTTAACCCTGCTCCTGCGAGGTTAATACGAACGTATTTACTCTTCATTAATTCGTCCGCCAATGCGAACCCGGTACCTTGGATACAACAAAGGTTTAAACGTTATTAATTAATTAACGATCACGATCGTCGGATTTTATACGGAGGACCGACGAGGTAGCCGAAACCGAAAATAAGAAGGCGCAGGCGGCTGTGTAGTATAGGGAAAAAAGGTAAAATTCGAGGTTTAATTAAACGGATGAGATATCATCGCCTCGGATCGTCGTCGTTGTCTAGCTCTCGTGGGAAATTTACTGCCTTGATTTCCCACTCCGATTTGTGTCGACGGGATGGTCGCTGCCTTACGTATACTTCGCAACGATACAACAAGCTTGTCTTTCAAATGGTTTATTATTTTTGCTTATGTACATTACTACGTACGACTAGGTACACTGTACTCGCTCGTATTTGTGGTGTATTTGACTCGGCGTTGTAATCTGGTGAAAATACACATAATAATGGGTTCGGTTGTGAAACACGAGCTCGTAATAAGTTGCATAATGACTCGTCTTTTCGTTTTTTCTTCTTGTTAAACGTCGCCGTACGCAGGAACCGAGCCAAGTTATAAATCAGGCGAACGTTTATGCAACTTATTAAACGTTTATTTCGATCAAGCATACGCGGCTGCAACGATTAGGCTTTTTATTGGCCTATTATTTGCGAACGAAGGGCTCCGAGGGGGGGATGTCGTTACGGCGCGACGGCTGCAAAGGCCTCGGTCGCCGATAAAATCGCAAATAACTTGGAAAAATGATTAAAGCTTTTGCTCGAGGTGTAATTTATTTTATCTAAAGCTTCGCGTCGTGTATATACTTTTTGCTTTGCGCAGCTCGCTTACGTATACTTATTATTTATGTATGAAAGTAAATCCCGCGTCGAAACATTGTGCCACGAATAAGGATATCCTAATATGAACTGGAAATTTTATATACCTTCCATCCAGCTCCTACCTGAGTTAGTATTTCACTCAGGTAAACAGTCCCAGTGCCTTGTATCGCGTTCTATGTGTATTTCATAGTAACAAACTGGAACGAGTATAATTTCGTGAAACTTAATCCGTTATCCGGTTCTTTAATTATCTATTAGACGAATGCGAAAAAGGTACCGAGCTGTGTATAGTTTCCTAGTTTCTTTTTCTGCTAGTGCCTTTTTTTTTTAACTTGAGTTTTTTTTTTCAACGAATATTAAATAATTCAAAACTTCAACTTCTTTCTACATAATAGATTATTCGTTTAAAATCTGCAATATTTGCTCGGTAAACGTCATAAATAAACTTTTTCCCTCGACTTTCGGGTTATACTTACTAAAAAGAGAGAAAACGAAAAAAAGTGAAAAGTTTTAACTTGATAAAATATGTAAGCCAGGTCTCTGGCAACCGTTTTATCGAATGAATTTCTACGAACCGAGCTCCCTCCTCCGCGACTCCCCCTATTCCGGTACTTTTTGGTCAGAAGAAATATAAAGAAAAATGAAAATCGCTAATAAAAAGCGCAAACCGCCATTGTACGAGTATAACTATTCTAATCTAGATAATGCTCGGTGATATTTAGCTTTTCGTTCCTCTTCTCCGCCCACAATGCTCACCTTAGTCGTATATACAGGGTGTTTCGTAAGTGAGATGTTCACTTCAACCTGACGGATAGGCAGTCTGTTTTAAGTACAGGTGTGAATGTTTGTCGATTTTTTGAGTTGCAGGGGCAGTAATATTTTTTTTCAAAATTTTTAATTTTTTCAAATTTGTTTAATTTTTTTTTGTAAAATAAAAGGTTTGAGAAGGAAATGTATAAATGTGTTGATTGTTCTATAGGTACAAATTTTTTGATTAGAAGGCCCTAATAATTTTCCAACAGTCATCCTTGGTAGGGTCTAATTTTTTTGAACTTATGAAAGTTTTCTTTTCCAAAAATAACCAAAATGGAAATTTTCAACGAGTGAAACACATTTGATTCAAACAATGTCATGGCTTAAAGTCCCAGATTTTTTTTTTGAAGTCCCGTAAGATTTACCCCCTCCCCCTCCTCCCTCCTCGTCAATTTTTTTCAAGTGCGAATTTGGAAAAAAAATGATATAGTCTCCCTTGCCAAATATTTTCATTAAATTATTCCTCTCAAACTTATCATTTCAGTGAAAAATTTAATGTATCTGACATTTCGAAAAAAAGTCAGGAAGTTAATTTCAAGTCATTGAACGTCAATGAACTGATCTAATTAAATCATCTCAAATTGATAGACTACCTTGAATACTTTATATTAGAATTGATCATTTTTCTTCAAGTTTTAAGTCACTGATTCTCATCAAATTGATATCAAGTCATTGTTTTTTGGTATTTTTTTTTCTGATAGAACCCAGCACAAAAATATATCCATGTTGAAATGAAAAAATTAGTATGAAGTCCAGTTGACGATTTTTTTAAATCTTCCATTTTAATAAATTTGTGAAAAAACCTTGAAAATCCCATGTGACAGTTCACCATCATTTTGCAATGAACCAATTCGACCATTTTTTTATTTTAAAAATGTTTCTTATGACGATTAGATGAGTCATCAGGCATAGAAGTCTAAAAATTTTCAAATTTCGGCAAAAAAAATCAAAAGTTCGTCATTTTTAAAAATATTTTCAACATTTTTTCAGCTTTTTTCTGACAGAAGAAATCAAAATTCCGCCATTTTCGTTATTCTTAACTTTTATGATGTTTTTTCAATTTTTTTGGATAAAATTTACAAAGGATAAATGAACAAAGGAATCACAATTCTGTAATTTTTGTATATTTTTCATTTTTGACATTTTGTCTCTTTTCTGCAAGCAATTTTCGAAGGGACAGAAAAATCCAAAATTATGTAATTTTTTACACTGTTTGACATTTTTTAAGAAAAAATTTGATAATTTGAGAAATTTGTCATATTTTAACGTTTTTGAAATTTTTTAAACTTATGTGGAAAAAAATTTTAAAATGGCAAAAAACCAAAATCTGAACATTTAAAATTTTTCAAAATTTTCTACACTTGTTTCCCAATTTTTTTGGAAAATTTTTTCAAATTTGGGACAAAAAGTCAAAATTTTGTCAATTTTGTATTTGTAAGATTTTTTACGTTTTTTGAACTTTTTTGCAAAAAATTTCAAATTTTATCATATTTTTTAACTCTTTTGATAGTTTTTCAACTGAAAAACATTTTCTTATTTGGTACAGAAAATTAAAATTCTGTTATTTTTGTACTTTTTAAAATTTTTTAATTTTTTAAAACTTTTTTGCAAAAAATTTTCACATTGTACACAGAAAAAAACAAAATTTCGTCACTTTTGCCATTCTTAACACTTGTGCTATTTTTCCAATTTTTTTTGTCAGCATTTTCGAAGGGACAGAAAAATTCAAAATTTTGTAATTTTTTATATTGTTTGACATTTTTTAACAAAAAATTTGAGAATTTGAGAAGTTTGTCATATTTTAACGTTTTTGACATTTTTCAAACATATTTGAAAAAAAATTTTAGGGTGGCAAAAAACCAAAATTTTTTACACTTATTTTCCAATTTTTTTGGAAAATTTTTTCCAATTTGGGACTAAAAGTTAGAATTTTGTCAATTCTGTATTTTTTGAGATTTTTTACGTTTTTGGAACTTTTTTGCAAAAAATAAAAATTTTGTCATTTTTCAACACTTTTGATGGTTTTTCAACTTTTTTGGAAAAATTTTTCGAATTTGGGACAAAAAATCAAAATTTTGTTATTTTTGTATTTTTTTAAATTTTTTACTTTTTTAAAACTTTTTTGCAAAAATTTTTCACATTTTACACAGAAAAAATCAAAATTTCGTACTTTCGCCATTCTTAACAGTTGTGATATTTTTCCAACTTTTTTTGATATAATTTTCAAAGGGACAAAAAAAATCAAAATTTTGTAATTTTTAAACTTTTTTTAAACAAATTTTCAAATTGGGGTCAAAAAATTTAAATTTTTTAATTTTTGTATTTTTAAAGATTTTTTGCCTTTTTTCAACTTTATTGCGAGAAATTTTTTTTTTTTGCAATAAAGTTGAAAAAAGGCAAAAAATCTTTATTTGAAAATTTCGTTATTTTTTAAACATTTCTTGACTTGTTTAAAACTTTTTTTGAAAATGTTTTTTTGGGTTGGCTCATGAAGTAGCCTAGAGGCAGAGACTGGGGGCGGGGGGGGGGTGGAAATTCGCTTGAATTGCAGTGAAAAAACTAAAAAGTAGTGATTTTTGTAATAAATATAAATTTTAGTTCCTATGTTCGGGAAAGTTTTATTTTTTTTTGGCATGGGCAGTCAGTTTTGGGTTCAATTTTTTGGTATTTTATGAAATTTTCAATTTTTATTATTTCTGTCAAAATTTCTGAACATTTTCATGACAATCTACCATAATTTTGGGAGAACAAATCTTATTTTTAAGAAACCTTACCCTTTTCGGGGGGCGAAACCTTCAGCATTTCATCTTGCATAGATCCAAAATTGAATGCACTCGAAAAAAATATTGATAATGTGAAACATGAATTTTTCACCTGCAATTCATAGAATAGGCAAATTTACATTCTTAGACTGAGGATGGGTTACCTACCTACTAAATTGAAGGCATTACCCAACTCATGAAACACCCTGTATACATATTCGTACCACATAGCGAATGTTACCCACTCAGTGCCTTTCTGCAAACACTGGGTTGTCTACTTACTTGATTGAAGGCGTTGCTCCACTTACGAAACACCCTGTATATTTGTACCAGATTGCGAATGTTACCTACCTAGTACTTTTCTATATCTATAAACCTTGTGTGTACGATAGTAGTATATAGTTGGTAATTTTACTCACCTTTTTTTTCTTTCTTTTTTTTTTGCCACGGAACTATTCTCTTGTCCTGATACCATGGTTGCGGGTTTGTGAAAAGATTTTTTATCGTTTCTTATTACACGTTCGTCGACGTGTAATTTTTTCACGTTACAATTGTATACGACGAGAAAACGTTTTGCATATAAGCGAATCATTTGGTCGTTTATTCTTTTTATTACGCGCCATATACGCCATGTACGCCAGAATATACACATACTGTGTGTTCTATATGCTATACCAGCGTAGTTCTTCTGTATCTGTGTATATAACAAATACTATACATTATAAGGAGGAAAAAGCACGTTGTCGAAAAATAAACTCCCTCGGTGCTTTTCTCACCCTGCTCCTTTTGGCCTTTCTCGTCATCTCGTGTATTCTGCTAATTTCGCAGCTCGTGAATTGCGGCGCGTTCCTCAGACATGGTCGTATTTAGATTTTTATCTGTTTGTTTTGCTAAATGCGTTTCCCCATCTTGTACGCCATTATCTCCCTAAACGACAAAAACTTACGCCAAATTGCTGCCTGCGAATATGTATTTGTAGAATATACTCGTACCATAGCGTCGTAGTCGTTGTTGTATAGTCTGTAGTACGTCTCGTCGGGTATATGTATGTTGATTTTGCGGCATAATTTTCAGCAGTATATGCAGAAAAGTCGACCGGGTTTTTTTCCCAGTCAGCCACGTTTTCTAATGTGGTATTCGAATTGTATTATTTACCCGGAGTCGGAGCGTACGTACGAAAATATTGTATATTTCTTTTTATGCGACTGCGACTACGAAAAATGAAGAGAAAAGAAAACCCTATGGGTGCAAATATCAAATTTTTCAGCAGCAGTGACTTCTTGTTTTCTAGACCCCTTTCTCCTCCGAAGCAGTTTTCGTCGTGGTTTCGCCTATTCGGCGTTTATTTTAAATCTATACGTCGAGTTGGTAGGATATTTTCATTCGTCATATTAGAATTCGTGTTTGGATGTGTGAGCCTCCTTCGATTTGATGTAAGGGGTTTGGTGAGGAGAGTTTCGAATAAAATTGAGTTGAACAGTTTACATTTTTCCAAGCTTTAAAATGAATTGAGATTTGGGAGATGGTCGAGAATCGCCTCTTGTACATTACGTAGATAAATTTTTTCTGGGCTACTGACGTTTTCAAGGAAGCTTTTATGTTAATTTGATAACTAAAAATTTTATTTCAAAACAAATTATAAAAAGTTTCAAAATTCCAAAAATTTTTAATTTCAACTACGAGTATGTACTTTCTCTTGACAGATAACAAAAGCCAAAACTTTTTAGACTCATTAGACAAGCTACTCGTACAAATTAGAAGGTGTTTCAAGTGGAGGGAAATTTAGCTTACGAGAATCTCTGAAATTTCCCCAGCCACAAGGCATATCCATGTCAGAATCTAAAAAACGAATTATTCATTTTACGTTAAATTAAAGGTCATTTGAAGTGCCTGCTGAGTTTCGGAAGTTGAATTTCTCTACTTCTTTATGCAATCGCGGATGGGTCACGTGAGTTTCGACCTAGCTAAAGTCATGTTGAGATGAAGTTTTGGTATTAAAAAAGCTGTGAGGGTAGTTCAAATTTCGAAACGTTGAAAATTTTCAGAAAAAATTATCGAAAATATTGCAAAAACAGTAAAAAAATCATGAAAATTGTTGAAGAACTTGTAAAAATTATTGAAATTGTCTCGAAAATCGGTGAAAATATCGTAGAAGTTAACAAAAAATCACAATTATAAAAAAAGTTTGAGATATGCCTAAAAATTATTGAACTGTAATAAAAGTGGCCAAAAAAATCAGGAAAATCATCGAAAATATTACTGAAATTGTTGAAATTTTCATTAAAATTATTGAAAATATTACGAAAATCGTCTATAAGATCATTGAAAATTTTGTTATAATTATTGAGATTTTCTCAAAAACCATTTAAAATATTTTTTAATTTTGAATTGTAAAAAAAATTATGAAAGCTTTCGAAAATTTTCACTATGATTTGTTTAGTCTTCATAAAAGTGAGTAAAAATTTTGTTAAAGAGGTCAAAAAGGTCAAAAAAGTTTTAAAAATTTTGTAAAAGTTATGAAAACATTCCTAACAATTGTTGAAAATTTTTTAAAAGTGGGAAAAATGCCACAAATTCTCAATTTTTTTTTTCAAAATGAGTAAAAATTACGCAAGAAGCAAGAATGATAAAAAATTATAAAAATTTTGTAAAATGTCAATAATTTTTACCGATTTTTGTGAAAATTTTTACGAATATAACAACTTTTGGGTCCTATTTCAAATGATTTTTATAAAAATTTGAACAATTTTCCCGAGATTTTCTACATTTTTCATTATTTTTTTCATAATTTTTACAGCAATTTCAAAAAATTTTACGAAATCTTTGACGACTTTCACGATTTTTCAAGAATTTTCATCTTCCAACTGATTTTTGTGAAATTTTTTTTTACCAATTTTTCCAATTTTCACAAGTATAGTTTTTGGCCATTTTTACGATATTTTCAATTGTCTTTTATGATTTTTTGACAGTTTTAAAAATATTTATGATGAATTATAAGAAATTTTTGACCATTTTAACGACATTTTTCATAATTTTTTGACCATTTAAAAAATAATTGTGATAATTTTGAGGAATATTTAATAATTTTAACAATATTTTCAACATTTTTTAAAGAAAATTATTATAATATGATACGAATTTTCACAATGTTTGAACTACTTTTACGATCTGAAATTTTCCAAGTCCAAAAATTCATCAAGGGTAACAAAATTTTGTGACGCAAGAGTATCCAACTCAAAAATTCTCTTTGACCAAAAAATTGAGAAAAATTCTTATGATTTTTGAAAAAGTGTTCCAAAATTTGTGAAACTTTAAAAAGAATTATTTTTTTAGCGAAACGGGACATTTTTTTGAAATGGCATATTCTAAAAGCAAAAAAGGGTTTGGAAAATAAAAAGAATTAAAAAGTGCTGTTTTTTGAAAATTTTCGGAAGTTTGTGGTCAGACCGTAATAAATTACCATCGTTTTTAGATGATGAGATGAAAAATCAAAAATTTACAGTGATTGGAGTCATTTGACAATTTTTACAAAATTGCAGTGAACTATATGTAAGTGACTTTAGCTGAATTTTTGACATCGTACACTCGCGATCACTCATTATCGATCCATTTTTTGAAAGATCTGTTTCAAAAAAAATCTTATTTGAGGTATTATACAGAGAAACTTCAAAATTTCAATTTTTGGGTGGTTTTTCAATACTTCATTGAAAATTTCAGTCAATTTGAAGATTCTGTACATATATTTTCAGTTGATAGGGGGGTGGAGGGGGGAGTAATGTTTGTTATTAGAATAATATTTTGTGAAGGGGACAAAACTAAAGTGTTAGACTAGAAAATTAAAATTTTGATTTTAAAAATTGTTCAATTTTTAATGATTTATGTATTTTATAATTTTTTTGAAATTTGAAACCTTGGTAAGGCTTAATAAAATTCACAAGGTGGGGTGAAAAACTGGCTTTAATTCGTATCATTCTTCGAGATTATGAGTGGAATATTCAAAATTTAAAAATTTTTTAATCGTTCCATAAATGGGGGATTAATTTTAAGGTCTCCTCGCCTGCAAAAAAAAATGTCGAAATCACCATTTTTTTTCAATTTTTTTTCAAAACTGATCATTTACTTTCCAAGTTCAGTTTCTTTAAACTTCAGCCCTACTGACTTGGCTCAATTTTCGACCAAAAAATTGCATATATGTTCAAATATTAGCCGAATTTAACGTTTGATTTGACTCTTGACACTCAACTCTTGAAAAAATGATGTTACACGTTACGTATAGAAGAAGAAAAAACAACTCCATCTACCTCTACAATACGTACAGTTTCCATGCTTTAATAAAATACCAATCTGTATCTACTTAAATCACGTATCCTGTTTAAAAATATTCCAAACACGTTGCCGCCGACTTTTTCAAACTTGCCGGGTTTGCCGGGTGTACGCCATGCCAGGCCGACTATATCTCAGAGTACGATGAAGGAAGGCAAGGAAGAGGGTACGAGGTAAGCGTGAAAAAACGCCCTTTATACATTCGTATCCGGTACACAGCTCGAGTCGGTCTGATTGGCGGAGTTGGGTGGTGAGTCGAGGTTGTACTCGTATTGGCAAAGTGGCGAACTTCATTAGGTTTTTAATTAAAAAACTTGTCTCGACGTTAAATTTATAAACAGGTTCTAAACATCTTTGGATTTTTGAACTTTTGCCTGGCACGTGGGCTTCGGTGCAACGATAATGTTAAAAGTTCAATTTAAAACTCGTAGTTAGCTAAATTGATTGGTTCTTCGGGGTGTGTTGTGTAGTGTAATGTACGAAGTAGGTACATAAGAGAACGATTTTCAATGTTTCTTAATACTATAGGTATGTATCCGAGTGTGTTGTGCCACTGCGTTATTTTAATGTACAACGAAAGCAACGCCGACTCATTACTTTTTTCCTGTTTTGTTCCTTTGCGTTGTTTCGCGCACCGTATTAAACTCCAAGTCGAGTTTTCATTACTGTTTGTTTTTGTAGGTTGTTGTAGGTCTGCTAAGAGCTATGTTGCTAAACGCGGTGTCACGAAAACTGCCTTGCTAATTAAATTCGTCGACTTTTTGCTCCGTTGCGTCGAGTTTCTTTTTCTTTCGCGATATGCTACGAGGCTCTGGGGTTCTTCTTTTTTTTTCCATTCGAGTTTAATCTTTAATTGAAATTTTACAAATAGTTGGCCAAGGGTGTAATGTAGAAGAGGTGCTTGTAGCATATTGAATATTCGGAGTAATGAAAGTCATGTCTCAAAAAAATTATTTAATTACCAAAAAACAACGTAAAATCGAATTTTAAAGTAAGTTCTTCTGAATTAATCATCAAGTGAGAACTATGATTAATTATCATAATGTCTAACCCAAAAGGTGACCCAAGGGAGGGAGGGGGTGTTTAGGGATCGAAATTCATAATTTACGATGCTATTGAGAGAGGTATCTTAATGTATGTTTTTTGATCTAACCAGTCCATTTCAAATGTTATTTCATCAAAAAAAACAAAACAAAATGAATCCATCGAAGGTGGAACAAGAGTCAAAATTTTGAAAAAACATTGAATTTTTTTACCTCTGGAATCCATTTCTGAGTTAATTTTAAGCAAAAACGACAAAATTCAAAATTTTTGAAGTTATCGAGTGAGGTATCGAAATCTATTTTTTTGATCTTTCGAGTCTAATTTTTATCTCACTGAATGCAAAAAAAACACGAAAGAAGGCTCGGGGGGGGGGGGGAGTCAACGCCCTCAGGATGGTCGGTATTTTCCCAAAATGGATTTCAAAGGTTTCAAAATTTTTAGTGAAATGCAACCCATCTCGAGAACTCTTCAAAAAACATGGATTTTCTGCTTCATTCGATAACGTTGAAAGAGATAACCTGAACTTAGGAAAATTTTAGAATTTTGATTCCATTCGCGGTATTTTTTCCGAAAATACGATCTTTAGGCTTGATTCCGAACCTCTCTTGCAAAGGTTGTAAAAGTTTCATAATTTTTTGAAGTCGTTTATGGTGCTGAAGTTAATTTTATCATCTTCAAATCAGAACCTCGGGAAATAAAGTTGAGCTTGAGACAAAATCACACATTCACTTTAGAGTGACGAGAAGTTGACGAGAAAAAAGTGATTTAATGTAAAACTAGGGGCCTCATGCTCCTGGACTACTCTGCGACCTTACCTCCAAATTTTAAAATTTTTGAACCTCGATGTTTAATGACTAGAGCTTTGAATTTTATGAAATTGCATATTTGTCTACGGTGAAGAAAAAGTGAATATTTCAAGGATCTATACGATTCATGAAGTTTCCTGACGAATGAGCCAAATTTCATTCTGCATATTTGGCATATTTTTGGAGCGAAAAGCGCATATTTCGGCATATTTTGACAATTTTTGCCTTTTTTTTTTTTGCATATTTCGAGGTTTGGCCAAAATCAGACCGAAGTAATTGA
>FIZU01037718.1:0-25789 GCA_900064475.1 Pseudococcus longispinus
AAAAAAATTTTAGCCTCCCCCCCCCCCCCATCTACATCTAGACAACTTTAGTTCGTCGCTGAATGCAAGTGAAAACCGATCAAAAATAGATGTATGTTATCATGAATAACTTTTACCACCCCGAAGAAAAAGTCTTGAAACCGAGCCTGATCAGCTGCAAATGCAGATTCTGAACAATGAAACACCGACATTTGAATAAAAAGTGATCTGACATTAGATACCTAACAATTCAAATCATAATCTTTCGATTAAAGCCCCAAAACGTATCCATATTTGAGATTTTTCCTTCCAATGGAAATTTTGCATAATTTCTTCTCCAAACTTGAATTTTTTCAGGTAAATATAGTACAAAATGAACACTTACTATCATACGACATGGTAACAGCCATTTCACGTTGTTGAACATATAGTAAACATGTTGGTCCTATGACTTTCGGTTGTATTGATAAAAACTGATTGTTTATTTCTTTGAAAGACGCATATTTCAGGAACAAGGTACGCGAATCTGGAGGATGCTCCTCTTGTATCAGACCATCTATAACTAGCACCATTTTTTAAACTGCAATCAAAAACAAACAAGCAAGCAAATGAAATCAATGTGAATAAATTACACTAAAATATTCGACAATTACAGAATTTATTACCAATAGGTTACTAAATGAAAAGAAAATGTGTAGGCTAGATTTTGATTCTAAACACAATAGAATTTGATTGGGATGAGAATAAAAAAATACACCAATTACGAGACGATATTATAATATTTAGTAGCTGTCTGAAACCTTAAAAGATTGGTACGTTATCGAACTAGGTCCTATTTCATCGTGTCCAAATTTCTTTCACATCGATAAACATCGAGTCATGTGACGATATATGTAAACTCGTGGTCTTCATTTCATCGATGAATGATTCCAATTAGATAAGTGAAATTAATTCGATGAAATTGAAATTCCGAATTAGGATTGCGCGAGTGACAAGTAAATATTCTAAATTAACGTATTATCAGTCTGAAGTCTGAAGTCTAGTATTGTTTAAATGAGGGATGGGATAACAAAGTGAAAGGGGGGTTTAAGATGAAAATTAAAAATTAACATAGGTATAAAGCAAAAATTCTTCGAAATGTGATAATTCATTTCAATACGTAGGTACCTATGTATGTACAACAGGGTTGTCAGTACTCGTATCAGGATATCTCTATTGCATTTAAAAATGAAAAAAAAAGTTTTCTGATATGAATTTTAAAAAAAAGTGATCAAATTATCCATAATTTTTTTTGGACGCCCGAATCTGACACAGATTTGACATTTCTGTAATTTTTCAATTTTTTGTCAACTTTACTAAACTTGGGAAAATCGAAAATGTTAAATTGTAAGTATTTTCTCTAGATTTATTCGGCTATTTTAAAAAATTAAGCTGACAGGTTAACAACAAAACCATCAAATTATCCGCAAATTTTAGCTCGGACCAAACCAAAATATCTACATATTTGAAATTTCAGTTAACTTTCAGTGAAAAAATTCTGATCCTCAGGTCCATAATTTGTTCAATGTTTAGGTTAAAAATATTCAATTTGGAAAAAACTAATAAAATTTGGCAATGTTTCTCACAAAAAAAAAAATAAAAAAGTTGAAAATACTGAATTTACCTGTCCTCTGCATTACATTCTTCAAATGACTTTTTAGACTTGGAAAAAATTCAATGATTCCCTTACGACGTTATATTTCAAGGTCAAAATAAGTCCAAAAATGCATTTATTAAATTTTTTTCCAAGTTCCAAAAGTCAATTTTTTCTCAAGTCTACAAAGACATTTGGGTAAAACAAATTCTTGATGGAATTTTGTGAAAAATTTTAGAATTTCTCAATTTTTTTCCAATTGCAAAATATCATTTTTATCAATTTTTTTTCAGGTCTAAAAAGTCCTCTCGGTAACACAAATTCGTGATGGAATTTTATGACAAATTTTAGAATCTCTGAATTTTTTTTAATTGCAAAAAATCGTAATTTTTTATAGTGAAAATCATTTTTTACCAAAATCGAAAGTTGGTCACCTTGCAATTAAAACTTTTCAATTTTTGCAATCAAAATAATTTTTTGGATCAATAGGAGTCATTTTGGCCCGGTTTTGCTACCCAGCGAAGGGTACTTTATTTTTTTAAAAATCAAAAATCTCGATTTTTCATCGATCTGCAACTTTTTAACCCCCTGGTATAGTAGGAAAAGTGGTATCTAATTTCGAGGTCAATGGTTTGGGTAGGTGTAAAAACTCGAATCGCAACTTTTTGGGGTTGTGCTGCGTATGCCACGCACGTGGCACTACCCAAAAGCGGCCAAAAACCACGTTTTTTAAAGAAGTTATCCCACTTTGAGTCCCCCTAGCTCCGCCCCCCTTTGAGCCAGGGGTCTAAAATTTTTCATGGTTCGTCCCCATATAAATATGAACCACTCCCTTGAATTCGGTCAAAATCCGAGGTGTGTTTTTTTTGCGCTTCACCCTAAGGTATATCCATGTCAAAAACTTCAATTTTGTGTATTATAGGTACTACTAAATTTGATTTTATATTTTCTTCTGAAAAATATGATTACAAACGTAGAGTGATCATATTTTTTGGCTGAATCTGCAATTTTTTGAAAATATTTATTACAAATTAGAAAGAAAAATGGATTTTTCACTCCCAAGAAAATGAAACTAATTTCTCTTTCCTATTACCTCCTCTAATTTTGGACCCAACATACTTTTGTTTGCTTTTGGGCACCACTAGGTGCAAATTCATCAATCTAATATCACATATGTGTTGACGATTGACATCACGGGTAAGATACTCGTAACTATGTCACGAGCATTTAAATCTCTCAAAAATACTTTTAAAAAACTTCAAAATACAAATACCATGTCTGTGAACGCGCAATACACCTTGAATAATCCCAAATAAAATGGCTCTAATTCGACATCTAATTTTTCAAACACCTTTGGCCCATTCTTCAACTACTTGAAAACTTGAAAAAAATACAACCAGCGCGTTCCCAATACAACAATCGATTTTTTTTTGAAAAATGAAATGATAAACAAAACGCTATCGGGTAAACGAGAATTTTGGTTGATAATCCGACACGTACGAATACGTATATTAAACGTTTAAACCGACAATAAAAAGTGATAAAGTCATTAAGTATAGAATTAGGCGGGAAAGTATGCGTGTGCACACAGCACACGACAGCAGGCAAAATGATAAAACCATGTAATCCCATAACTAATAAAAATTTTATGTGTACAGTAGTCGTCGCATAAATCACAGAAATTATTCGAAGGTGCTATTATATACCTACACAATGGTTACAACTTGGAGCCTATTTTCTACCTTCAGATTACTCCATCAAACTAGCTAATACTCGTACCAAGAGATAGTACATCCTAACTGGACTTGCCACTTATCGCCAAACGGAATAAGAAAAAGCCATCTTTATGAGTCTGTGTGACACATTCAAAGCTCTACATCTGGATCCAAGTACCTAAGCAATCATGGCGCTTGAAAGTCGAGTCGAGGATCCTACAACGTGACTCAAGCATCCACTTCGCCAAGAGTTGGCGATTTATGGGTGTTGTTTGTCGAATGAGGCATTAAGGAAGGGGTAGGGGATACCGGCGAATGATCCTGTAATGGGTAAAAAGTTTTGTCTCGTCTCGGATGATTAGATCTGCCATCGTGAGCAATGATAGCCGAGAGGGAAGAAGATACTAGCACAAAAACCTACATCGAAATAAACCTCGGCTGCGACTGCGACCGCGGCCGCGCTATTATTTAATTATACATCTTTAGAAACTCCAAGCATGAGAAACTTTTACATTCGATTACAGTCTCGAAGATTAATAGTTTTCGAGAGGGATATTAGCGTTAGCTGAGTGATCGTGTACCGCGGACTACGACTCTGGCAAACGAAATACGAGTACGAGATGTTTATGATGTAACTGGTTCGTTTGTGGTCGTTGCACGATACCCGTAGAAATGGATACTCCTTACGATGGCGAGAATTTTGTGAGATTTGGCAGGTTCGCAGCCGATTTTTCCAACCAAATCGAGGTGAAATTGCATGTGCCCTTTTGGAAATCACACACGACCCTGCGGATTTGAAAATTTCCTCTAATAACTGTGATAAAACTCGCCACAGTCGTAACCTTCACGATCGCCTCGACGCTATTTCCATATAGTTCGATGGTCGATGACCAAGAAGACAGGCGAAGGGGGAAAAACTATCATGAATTCACACTACGACTACATTGTGAAAAGACCTCCTCCAGATTATACAATTTTACAAATGTACATGTACGTCTGCGAATGGTCTTTACTTTCTCACAAACCTAAAGCCAGCGTATACTTTGATTAATGATTATAGGTTCTGTGCATTGTGATGTTGCACGCCGACTCCCCTCGCCCTCTCCTCCTTCGAGCCTTACACCGATCAGCGTACACTTTGGATCTTCTTCGATGATAATTCACGAAGCTCCGTTACGGTCCATCGATTACCGTTCGAACGTGTTTAGTATACATACGATCGCTTCGAAAGTTTTCCTTCTCTTTTTTCTACCTCTATTTTATGCTATTTCTATAACCAGGCGCATGTCATTACGATAATTCTTGCTTTTTTTACCTTAAATACACCACTAAAGTGTGGTTTGACATGCCAACATATTTTCTATATCTATTAACCATATGTAATTGAAAAAAAAAATCCCAGACTTTTCTCTCTCTCTTCGTATACTAATTTTTTCCACCATGGGCAAGGCGAGGAGAAACGACACTCGTGTATCTGCAATTCCTTTTTCAGAAACCCATGTACAGTCAAAGACCCCGACGTCTTTACCTATAGACCTACCTACTGCTGACATTTTACCGCATATGATTTGCCCGTTCGCTCCGCTCTTCCTATTCCAACATAACGAGCAATTAAAAAGCTTACATTTTGCATCTCTTTTAACCAGCCACCATTGCTTTCTTTGCAACATTCAAAGAGCCACTTTAAAACTATGATATGTCGGTTTTTCTTCGCACCACGAGTCCTCGTTCATAGTATATCTCTATATAGGTGTTCTTATTTCTTTATATAGACTCGTGCGCCTGCCTGTATCAAGTTATTTATTATATAGTGATTAAATACGTTGACGGATGTTCGTGTGTCAGTATCACAACAAATAAATTGAAATTTATTTATTTTTTCAACATTTATTGAGAAATTCTAATCTCGCCAGAGTACACAGAGCAACGATGTCGTGTGGTTGTGCAGTCGAAGCTGACGCCATCGTGCTCATTTTTCTTAGAAAAACATATACACTGCGAGCCCGACCAGAGAGAGGAACACTTCCTAGAATAATTTGCGCCAAGTTAATGGATATGTCATAGTATATTCAACACGCTTAAGCGAATACAATCAACATCATAGCACAGAACCAGTGTTAAGAGAAATGGCTCCGGGTTTGTTGATGCTCCAACTACACTCGATCATACGAGTAACGTATACGAGTATATTAAAAGAAAAGAATAATTAAACGTAATCGGTAATAAATTTATAAATTTACAAGTGAAGTTTTAAATTAATCGTCGCCTTTAATTATACGTGTATCGGTCGTGTTCGACAAATTACACGACTATTTTTCATCTTGCCAGGTCGTCGTATCGAATATCGATATGTGGATTGTGGATACGCGAGAGATTTGCATTTTTCTTTTACCATACGAGGGCCGATGGGGTGAATGAGGCAGTGGAGCAGACCATAGCCGAAGGTCGAATGGGATTGGTTTTTAGAAACGCGTAAAAGTTCCGTTTATTGGGAATCTGAGTAATTGAACATGAGAAAAAAATGAAAGGAAGAGGAGAATTTACGTGGGTTTGAAATGGCTATTTAAGATTGAGCAGAAACAGAAAAAACAAGAAAAGCAACCTAGAATAACAGTTGAACTAGAGAAATGAATTAAGTAAATGGCCTCTGTAAAAAAATTTAAAAACTTAGTTTTAGAAAAATTGATATTTTTCAATATAAAAATAATTGAAAATTTATTCATTTCTTCATACTAAGCTTTTTGTGTGCAGGAGAGATTAATTTGAAAATTTGCACAGGAAATTAGTTTTCAAAATTTTCAGAACTTTAAGCAATAATTTTTGGAAAATTATGCAATATTTTATTTAAAGAAATAGGTTAGTGTTCTCAAATTCTAAATCGTATTTATTTGGTGAGTATTTTTGAAGAAAAAATTTTCATTTTACGCATTTTTCAAATAGGAATATATCAAATATCTGCACAATTTTAACCTAATACCAGTTTGTAAAAAAAAATCTCGGATTTTTTATTTTTAATTGGTGCTGAGATCAAGATGAGGATGACAATTTTTCTACCATTGCTTGCAAGGAACTTTCGGGATGTAAAAAATGCGAAATTTTTCAGCTTTGCTTTTTTTTTCGACATGGGAATTAGTCATTTTTCAAAATACACTGGTTGATCTTGAAAGCTGATTTCCTGAGCAAATTTTCAGTTCAAATCAAAAATCTTCTTGTAATACCTTCATTTTGTTTTTTATATTATGAAAGTTTAAAAATTTTTAGTTTTGGACCATTTGAGACCCTGAAATACGAACTCCTTTTTTTTATATTCTACAAAATTGAAATTGAAATTATTTTACTACACTTCTTAATTTTTCAGGGATGAATAGTCGAGTGCTAGTTTATTCAATTTGTAGCAAATCTTACGCAGGAAAACGAAAGTAGATAATTTTGACTTGACTATTCAGTCTACGCGATGCAAAGAAAATTTTCAAATTTCTCTACCAGATCCTCTCATAGACACAAAATGGTTAAAAAGAACCTATACTTGTATTTTGGAATACGTCCAAGGCCGGGATTTAGGATGAAAATTTTCAACTTCGGTGAAAAAAAGTTCAAAATAACTCGAATAAACAATAAAAATGTACTTAAAAACTTTCCAGACCTAAAATTTGCATTTTTAGACTACTGCCTAGGCTGTCCTATGCATGAATCCAACCCTAAATATGACCTTAAAAAAAAGGTTTAAAATTTCAAAAAAAAAATTGAAACTTCTACGAACTTGGTGTGAAAATGAAGTCCGAGTCCAGAATCACTAAATTTTTCAAAAATTAGTAAACAATACTTATCGTACAAATTGTTTTCTAAAGTGTTAAAATTTAGAAAAAATTCATTCAAAATTTGTAAAATATCATTAAAAATTGCCTCGAATATTGCGAAAACCATTCAGAATATCATTTAAGTTGTGAAAATATTCAAATATTGTTCAAAATTAAAAATTGAAAAATGTTGCATATTGTATAAAATATATAATTTTTGTTGAAATTTCTAAAAAAAAAGTCTTAAATGTAGTTAAACCTACCAGAAATACGATCAAAGTTGCCAAATTAGTAAAAATTTTTAAAAGAAATTGGATGAAGTGTGATAAAAATGATTTTAAATTTCATATTTCATGTTAAAATATGATGAGGATTACCTAATTGAAATGTCATTAAAATGCAAATGCGCAAATATTTTTATGATTTTTTAAAATCAATTTTGAAAGTATTTTGGACTACATATTTTTACTAGTTGTACCAAGTATTCCGACATTCTAAAGTCGTTTCATCGATTTTTGGTACATTTCATAAAAGTTTTAGAAAGTATTCATCTATAAAATGCTTGACTTTTAAAGCATGTATTTCTGATGCA
Source organism: Pseudococcus longispinus (assembly GCA_900064475.1). Taxonomy (NCBI): domain Eukaryota; kingdom Metazoa; phylum Arthropoda; class Insecta; order Hemiptera; family Pseudococcidae; genus Pseudococcus; species Pseudococcus longispinus. The sequence continues at coordinate 7,717 of FIZU01037718.1, forward strand.
ATTTCAAGTAATTTTATTCGTAGATATAAACCACTTCTTGGCCCATTGTTATCTCGTCTCTCCTCTTTGACAAAATATATGAATTTCATTTTAACCCTGTGATTTTTGAAACGTTGATACGTATTACGTACTGTAAAATTTTCACTTCCCTTGATAAAATTTCACAACAGCTTTGATAATCGAATTTTATAGAGCTAATTGAATTTCAAGTCTATTTTATCGTCCAAGAGACTATTTATTAAATGCCGAAAAAACCACATCAAAAATACCAAAATTTTATGTTTTTTTTTCAATTTTTGCAACAGCAGCAGCAGCCATAATCAAAAAATGGTCTAAAAATGAATATCAGATCAAAATCAAACAGTTTTTTAATCTTAAAATGAACCTTAGGTAGGTTTTCTTTGCCTATATCATATCTCGAAATATACTTAATTCGTCATTAATCGTTATACGAATTAATCAACTCTTCGTTTTCTCTCAATATGAAAAATTATTTGTTCAAAAAAATGATGATTTGATAAAATTGCATAAATCTTGGTCATTTGTCGATTCTTTGGCTGTTGATAATTCCATAATCTACTATAGGCTACCACCGGATACCGATTCACCACAATAGATTTGATAATAGAAAACCGAGGAAATTTCCGACCTCTTATCAAATCTTACGAGCAAAATATAAAAATCCTAACGATCTAAATTCAATCTTAATCGCCCTTAATCGAAATGATAACCATTTTACATAACAGCCGCTAGTACTATATAACCACAGTATTCGATACACTTCATAGATATAAAAAACTGATCACTCGACTAACATCGGTCGATATCACGCGGTACAAGATTTGATAAATCGATAAATCAGATCAACCGAAATACATTTAATTCGTCGTTCCTAAAATATAACGAATATTTCAGATAATACGATCCTTAAGAGTAAGACTCTCACATTTGGGACCTATTAAGCCCATTAGTAGCAACCCATTGGAACTAAACCATGCACTCGATTAATGCTCGCAGCTCCTTAATGTCTGGAAATTTCGCAAACAATACGGCATAACGTATTGTGTATTCTGCGCTTTAAAGAAGCATACCTTCACTCGAGAGAACAACCATAAAAGTAATTTTTCGTAAAACAAATTTATATAGAGGATACTCGGAGACGATGGGATGGCGTTTGTTCATTATACTCGTATATACAAAGATACACCACGGACCACAGACGTACCGAGGATTCAGCTCGAAGGCTCGAAGAGATATTATGTTACATACGCATGCAGCGAACACCAGAGAAATGAGAATTATATCTTATGAAGCAAATTAAACTTAACCAACAAATATAACGCCGTCTGTCTAATTGAAAGATATTAAACCGATGTTATATGTTACACCATAAAAACGGCCTCATTGTTTCGCCGCACACTGCACAGCTACCGAATAATTACACGTTTTATCATCAGCACGATTTCTTCATAGCGCAGCTTCCGAATATATTTCAAACATTACGTATGTGAAAACATCACATCCTATTAATATACGTCTTCACTTTTTTTTTCAGACCACTCAGGAAATTTTCCCTCGAGGGAATTTTCCACCATATACTTAGTAGCTAAATAGGTGCAGTCCAATGTTAAAGACTTGTAACGATGAAATATTAAAACAGAATTTATCGTATACTGTCGTCCCTGAAGCAACAAAACGTCCGTTTGTCGTTTCGAATTGAATAAAACAATACGATCGAATTAATTTAAAGACGATTATATGGTAATCACAGGTATATCGATGACAATCGACGAATATAATACAGATGCTCGCGTATTTGTGTAGAGTCATCGCAGGTACATCTACATAAGTTAATATAACTGAAAATTGGACGAAAAATAAAAATAAACACAGCGCAGCTTACGTGCAATACCTAATTAACGATGCTAAAGTAGCGATGATGGAAGTCTGTATAATATCACACGATAATAAGGGATAATTAAGGAATTAATAAAAGATAGGGAATATTTCTTTATCGTCGGTCGCGTCCATTCGAATGATTTCAAGTTTCGATAAATGTTTCGAGAGCCACATAGTCGTATAATTATATCGAGCACACGTGCTTGTCATCAACGTTATAAATTATTAGTGAAAATAAATTAATTCGAATTTGAATGGGCGAAAAAAATGAAGAAAGAAGTACTACGAATGAAGCATTGGCACACGATTTCCGCATTATGAAAATATATAAGACCAAAAAAAAAATGATATAAATGAGTATACCCAAACAACCTATAAAAAACTGTACTTTTTTAGACTCGCGATAACAAAGTGTATACTGCATGCGGGTTCAACCGCCTCGAAATTAACATGCTTAATATGAGAAAAAAAAATTCAAAGATCAATTTATATTATAAATTATGCAACTTCCAAACCGGTATACCGATATTTTTCATAATGGGTAGAATATAGATACCTGCGCAAAGTTATATTTGTGTGAAGAATGATACACAAACATAGATTCCACCTCGAAATTTAATTAAGTTTTCAACATTCGAGTACCGTTTTTCCAAATGATTTAGGTAGGTATATTCTTTGTATGCGCAGATATATTCATTAAATAGAAGAAGAGAGAACAGATTTGGGAGTAGGATTTCGCCATAGAGTAGAAAGAGATGTAAATTGAAAACTATTTTTTTCGAGCAAAAGAGATGTACTCGTAATAGGAGTTCGTATACGTGATCAAAAGAGGTGTTCCAAAATGGGATGATCATGTTATTCAAATTCTCCAAAAATAATATGATAAATTCTAGATAACATTTCTCGATTGGGATTAGGAGAACGAGTCAAAACTTTCAGCTCACTTATCATCTATTTTTATTCATTGTCAAATTTTTCACCCCCCCCCTCCCACCGTCTTTTAGTGGCCGAGACAAGGGGGAAAAAATATAATTATTCAGCTAAGTAGTGGCCCATAACTAAAACCCTTTTTTCATGAATTAGACATTTTTCAAAAATCCTTCGAATTCTATACGATTTTTTAGCTTAGAAAATACTAACGAAGGAATCTTCAAAATTCGCATTCTTCGATTTAAACAGAATTTGCACCAATTTTCGTGATTTTACTAATGGATATGTGTAATGAGGGGAAGAGGCAAGGAAAAATTTTGGTTCAAGTTAAAATTTCATATAATTTATATCATTGACTATATCGTTCAAAAAATTTTCTAAGATTATCACGTTTTTTAAATTATTTTTGAGGTATTTTAAATAATTTTTCTGAAAATTTGTAAATATTGTAATCAAATTTCAATTACTTTAATAGCATTTTCAAGAATATTTTCAAAATTTTTACGAAATTTTAAATGCTTTTTATACTTTTTTAACTAAGTTTCTTTGATGACGGGTCTCATGATCTTTGATTTTTAGGAAAATCTCAATAATTTTTGTAATTTTTGTTATCAATTCGTGATTTTTTGATCACTTCTACATTTTTAAGTACATTGCTTTAAGAATTCGAGGAGGAGGTGGAAAAATTCCAAGACTCAAGTTTTTAGGATACTTCCTCTTTCATGGAATCAGAAAGATTCAAATTTCAATAACTTCATGTTCGTATAGTAAGCAAGAATAACATCAAAAAAACAACTTTTACAAAATTTTTATACCTCAATTCCCCTCCCCCCTTTTGGATTTGAAACCCAAAATCAAAAATACCCCATTCATTTCAATAAATTGTGTTTCCGATTTTAAAAATTGGTTTTTTAGCTACGAGTAAATTGGACTGAGTAGGTAAAAGTAATTTAGTAAAAAAAAAAAAAAAAAAGGTTAGAAAACGAGTTATAACTCCTTTCAACTCCGGCTTGGAAGAGTGGAGTTTTTTTTTATTTCATCTATTCATTTTTCCTGCTTCAAGTTTTCTACAGATTTTAAAAGAACTGCTAACACAAAAATAATTACAAAACTTTTTTAAAATTGACTTGGAATTTCTTTTTGGTTTTTTTACTATTTTTTTCAATTTGAAAATCATGAAAAAAATAACTTCAAGCAACTGTTGGAAAAAATAGTAACAAAAAGTAACTAATTATGATGTCTGCAAAAGACACCTAAAAAAAAAACCATCTACCAATTTTTAGCTTCTGAAGTTGATTTTTCCATTTTTGGTAAATTGGTATGAAGTACTAAATTGAATCATTAAAACCGTTGACCGAATCCGGTAGTTCGGTTGGCAAACGATTTTTTTCAATTAAGTACACAACATAGTAAAGCAAAAGTACGTACGTTCTTTTTTTCCAAAAATTATACCTTTCCTCTCCTCTCCTCCCAATCATACGTTGATTCTTAGTTCATTTATATATTCAGTTTGAAGATCGCACTATAAAATTAATTTTCTTTTATAGATTCTGAGGAAAATTTTCAAATAAGTGCTGGATATGGCTTAAAAACGAAAAGTTAGAAATGTTCACAAATCGTTCAACAATGGATATCAAAATAATCAAGCATTCTTTAAAGCTAGAAATGCATTGACTAAAAAGTGGAAAATACTTCCTATTTCATGAAAATTGAAAAAAATTTCCAATTTTCATCACTTTTAATTTTTTTCTATAAATACGAGTGGTACTAGTATCAATTAACATCCCTAGAATACACAGAAGCCATTAGTAATCATGTTAATTCGTAGAAGACCAGCTGCATATCGTGATATTTCTAGCTAATTTTTTGTTTAATTGCTTTAAATAGGATAAGTGATCACTGATGGACAACTTGTTATAATAAAATACAAGAAAGTATAGTAAAAATAATAAATTTTGTAATTATAATACGAACTGTAAGGGTGTTCTCCCGAACATTTATCAAAAATTTGTAATTTTGTTCATTTTCAATTTTTTGATAAGAAAATTTATATCATTGAAAATTTTTCATTAGAGGCTTCAAAATTACGCCCATACAAGGGGTTTAAATTGGCCCTAGCTTAGATTTTTTCTAACGTACTCAGGTGGTGTCCGTTAATGTAAAAACATTTTGAGAACGTTTTCATGGTGGCCCATCTTACAAGGTCGATGGTTTTGAAAATGAAAAAAATAGACTGTAAAAATCTCCTAAGCTCTCCAGAAAAAAATTAATAGCTCATTGAAGAAAGAGAATTTCAAGCTTTACAATTTTCATCTCTTGTATTTTTTTCGTAGCACCCTTAGTTTGGTCAGAAAATTCAGTTTTACTGGAAACGTACTTTCCAATAAACATAAATTTTCTGACCAAATTAAGGGTGCTACGAAAAAAATGCAAGGGATAAAAATTGTAGAGCTTGAAATTCTCTTTCTCCTACAAGCTATTAGTTTTTTCCCAGGCGACTTTGTTTTCAAAATTTTTTAGTCGAGTTGTTTTTTTTTCATTTTCAGACTATCGACAAATTCTACATCAAAATAGGAATTTTTCATAAATTTCTCCCAAGTGGTACGCTCGAAAACTTGAAGGGATCGAAAAAAACACGAAGGAATGAACCATAATTGAAAACAAAATTCATAAATGCATCACCACGAAATGTAACTTTGCACAAAAGAACAAAAAATTGACTTCTTTTTCATTGAAAATTCCACTCATAATTTGAGAGAGAGCGATCAAACAGGAGCTGAGGCCAATTTCATCTGCCAACCTGATCAAACCCTTTCCATCAAAATTAATTAATACTTTTCAGAAAAGTGCACATTTCTACAGAGCTCAAAATCCAATACAGTTAAGTGCTTCAATAACAGATTCGTCTGCTGATATTTTTATTTTTAAAATAATTTTGAGATAAATCTACTTCCTTCAAATACAGGTATTTTTTCACTCGATAAATTATAAATTCGATAAGAATCCACATAAAATGAAATCCATTCGAAACCATGCAATTCCACTAATTACATTGTTAAACCCTGTGTCAATAAACGATTAAAACTATCAGTGAAAAAAAAGAACCACCTGCTTATTTTCAAATCCGTAAAGATAAAAATACTTGGTTTAATTATTCGATAAACCATATTATACAATGTATTCAAAAACCCTTCGCCCTCTTCTTTACCAATTTATCGCGCAATGAAAAGCATTTATCAATATCATAGATAACACATCGCATCGTAACGAACGCACTACACAATACACATTATACAACATACATACTTCATATACTGATTTAATACAAAACACATACACACCATCAAGAAAATACCACACCAAAAAAAAAATTCACCACCAGCAGAACGAAGTTGATAACAAACGAAATGTTGAAAAGAAAAAATCCGGGTAAAAATGCTCACTTCACAAATACGTATTGATACTGATTAGAGCCTCGTCTTGCAGCTATACGTAGAACAGAAACAGAACTATACAGTACACAAACGTCGTATAGTTCCTCAAGACTCGGTGAATGATTTCGTAATCCATTAATCACTATGTCCTCCTAGGGGAGGGGGTCTAAGCGGTACATAAACCGGTATTTAAAAAATGAATCCAAGAGGGATGACCGATGAAGAAACATACAAGTTGGATAAAATGTAAATATAATCCTCTTTTGATACCTTAGTGTGCGTGTACTGTACTCGTATGCGACGGTCTCCTTAATTTTCACAATACTACAATGTGGACGTAAGACGATACTCGATTTAAATTTCGTACCAGTATACGATGATATTATTTATCCGTGGCGCCAATATACCGACAGACGTGTTTATAAGAGAAAAAAAACCATACCATAGAAGTATACCGACTAATAAAAAACGATTCAGCAGAGTAAGCAAAAGCAAGTCAACTCGAATAGCAAAGTTACGACAGCGATAGACTGATTAATACAGTCGCAAAAGGAAAAAAGTAACTGCAGATGGTATGCCATTTTTTTAGGCTCTCCTTTTTCGATGGTCCGCTCCCTTTCGTTGAAAGGTCCCTGTCGCTGCTTTTGAAAAAATGTTTAGACTAAAGTTGTAGGTTGACATCCTAGGAATAATTTCAATTATTACTAAATTTTCGAATAGACCCTTCTTTCTCCTCCAATTTTACATAATACATACGTATGAAAATCACTATTGAAAACAATTTTAGCATATTTGTAGAATATACTTTTACTATGAGTAATTCCGCGAAAAACATGACGAAATTACCCGACGATGACTTTTAGACATTTTGTCAGACTTTTTTGAACTTGGAAAATTGTTCAGATTTCCATCGACTTTTTGGACTTGGAAAATTTTAGGAATCAGGGTAATTTTCCGATATTTCGTCAGGCAGATTTTTTGGATTTGGAAAATTTCAGATATTATGCTGACTTTCAGACATTTTGTAAGACTTTTTTGGACTTGGAAAATTTTTCAGAATTCAAATTACTTTTCGGACTTGAAAAATTTCAAAAAAATTTCAAATATCACTTTATGAACTTGAAAAATTCAATGAGCAAAAGCATATCCTATGTTTTGTAGTTTCATGGGTAGTATAGAAATGGCGCGGGGATCCTTTTTTATTTTATTATTGAAAAGAAGCGTTCAGAATCTTGCAAGGAGTACAAGAAGTACTTCAGATGCAATATTCAGCCACTTATCCCGCACCCTCTTTCCTTGAAAGTTTACTATCTCCATTTCTGAAGTCACTTCTGAAAAAATTTTCAAACAAAAGTTGTAGATTGAGATCCTAAGAATAATTTCAGTTATCACTAAATTTTCGATTGGACCCTTCCTTCCCCACTAATTTTGTAGACTACATTAATAGGTATGAAAACACCCTTGAAAACAATTTTTATTAGACTTTTTGGTATTGAAAAAGTTTTGAGATTTCAAAAGAGTTCGTCTTTTATTTAAATTTTTTGATCTTACACTTTTTGGACTTGGAAAATTGTTGATATTTTAAACGAATTTTTGGACTTGAAAAATTCAGAAATCACACTGATTTTTTGACATTTTGTCAGACAGCTTTTTATCTAAATTTTTTCAGTCTGACGTTTTGGAGTTTTTTGTGAAGTAATAAATAGTTCGACTCAAATCTATTGCATTTAATGTAAAAAATTTAAAATAACCAAACTTCTGGAGTAATACATTTTTATAGATTCTCAACTTTTTTGGACCTGAACAAATTTTATAAGGAGAGTAGCTGACTTTTTGAACTTGAGGGCTTTGACTTTGAAGAATTTAGACAGAGTCAAAATCTGATTTTTAGATGATGTTGGAAGTACATGGTTATGCTTCATGTTGAAGATAACCGGGGGGAGGGGGTGAGAGAAAGAGGAAGAAGAATAATATGAATTAATCTGACTTTTCAATTTGAAAATTTTTAGAGATTATTAAGTAACTTTCAATTTTTTCTGATTGTAACCAGAAAAGCATATCCTATGTTTAATACTGACATACGTAGTATGGAAACCGAAGCAAGAAAGAGAGGAGGGGAGAGGGAGTTTTTTTATACTTTACATAGAAAATATGCTACATTTAACCGTATTCAAGAGAATAAATTTTGATGGTCCACCCCCCCCCCCATTTCCTTGAAAGTTTCCTATCTTCGTTTCTGAAGCCACTTTTGAAAAAATTTTCAAACAAAAGTTGTAGATTGAGATCTTAGAAATAATTTTGTTCATTACAATTTACATTTTTCAGAATTTAATTTCAATATACCGGCTCAAATTTAGTAGTCTGACAAATGAAATACTTCATCTTGTCTGAATAGGTGGGGAGGGGGGAGGGAGTGTTGATGTAATATTATTTTTGCTTCAGGTGCGTGGATTCCTTACATGATACTATAGGTTAAATTTCGCATATTTTCAATGTAAATTATAAAAAATTGTTTCTAAGGGTGATTTCGTAGTTATTGTGCAAAGTTGAAGGGGAGGGAGAGGTTCAATTGAAATTTTCGTAATGAACAAAATTATTTCTAGGATTTAAATCAACAACTTTTGCTTGAAAATTTTTTTAAAAACGGCATTAGGAACGGAGATAGGAAATTTTCAGGAAAAAGGAGGAGGGTGGAGGGGCTGAAACATACTGAACTTCAAGTACATTCAATCTTTGCATGATTTTAACGACTTTTATTCTTTTGAATACTGTTGAATGTCGCATATTTTTGATATAAAACGAAAAAAATTGTTTCTAGGGTGATTTTCGTACGTATGTAAAATTGAAGAGGAAGGAAGGGTCCAATCGAAAATTTAGAGATAACTGAAATTATTCCTAGGATATCAATCAATAATTTTTGTTTTAAAAATTTTTCAAAAACGGTTTCAAAAACGGAGATAGGAAGCTTTCAAGGAAGGGGAGCCTTTAAAAAAGTGCATACCGACTCAATTTTTTCTTATAACATATAGATTACGATTCAGTCATAGAATTGCTTTCAACAAAAAAATCGAGCGAAAATACTTTCGAGACTCAACCATCTATACTCGTACATTGTATCTCAATACGAAAAACAACAGCAATAGCAACAACAACGTGCGACGACGACGCTGGTATTAAATCACTCTTCATTAATTCAACATTATCAACTTCACGACGAAAATCTAAATGGCGCTTAATTAGATGCTCGTTTAACAATTGAACGAACGTTGCGTTGCATCTTGGTAGAGAAAAAAAAAACGTTTAATAAAGGTACTCGTCCATGTAATAAAATTTTAATTGAAGACGACGCGTTGGAAAAATATTCGATACGTTTGTTAAATTCTTGGTCAAATTTACTCTCGATTAGAATACTTTGACCCTTTGGTACGTATATAAGCGGTATACTCGAAAGATGGAGCGATATATGGTGAATTTATGAACATCTCCCATGCATAAAGAAATAGACAGAGATGGAGATAAAGATACTCTATAATATATGATGGTACATGGCTGACCTGTATTCTATATTTTCTCAGCAGATCTATAGGTATAAGTTTATAATACCTTTGCACAAGTTTGCAGCACACACAATCCTCACAACGAACGTTTAAGAAGTGGGTAAAAAATGTATAATATACATAAGCAGACGCACGCATCTTGGAAATACATACAAACTTCCGTACGATTCTTTGCAACTGGTTACAGCCGGTTAGCTTAACCATTCACACGGTATAAGTTACGCACTGTCAACTCTGATTGGCCCTTTGCGGCATCCTCGCCGCTATTTATAGTCTTTTAAGACATCTTGGTCATCTCGAATAGGGTCAGAACTATTCGCTTGATTGAAAACCTAATCGATTCGGCGATGAGGAAAAATGAATTCATTCGAGCCAAAAACAAAACACATCAATCCTCTCCGGACTCGAAACGATATTACGAAACAGCACCCAATAGATCGACCTTTCTCTTCAGAGTACTTCACGTTCGTAAGGAGAAAAAAATACCAGTAATAAGACTGGTATCACGACAATTGTGGTTTTTTTTCGCCACAGTCGATAAATCGATAATTATACGAGTATTCGTGAAAAGAATTTTCATACATGAAGAAGACCGCCGCCACCTCTTGCCTCTGCCTTCGGGACGAACTTACACAATAACGCAGCACACGTGAGATGTACGTAAAAAACGTATAATAAATAATACTAGGTGTATTAAAAATATTGCCACTTATATTATTTTCATTATTAAAGCGTCGTAAATTGCAACCTATCTAAAGTGTTTAGTTTCTCCGCGTAAGTGTACTTTTAGTATATTTCAACAAACTGGTTTGGTAACTAAATCGATTACTTACTTTTTTCCTCTTCGTACTTTTCGTCCTGCTGAGAGAGCTTCTTTTGCAAGATCTGATCAATGATACGAGTATCCTTCCAATGACTTTTTATGCTTTTCACTTCGATCAGAATCGAATCCAGTTCGTAATTTATATTCGATGCGTTTGCCAAATACTGCTGAATGGACTCGCTTCGGATATCTTTCGTATCGACATTACGCTAGAAAAGAAAGAACTTTTTCACGTTATTAAATCATCATCGTCATCTACGTCGTCATCAATAATAAAACAATATACATTTGGATGGCGTTAAAACGTAATAATTTATTATAAGACGTGTTCCAAGTGGAAAATTATTCATTGGTAATTGACTTGATAGACACGCGGCGGACAACTTTCTAGTTTTTAAAAAATATTCATCTTAACGAGTTCTTTTTCTTTACTTCGTGCTAATTGACGCCTCGACAAGATGCATTTGTTCAATTGGCAAGTCTATCGGGTATTCATTCGATTCTTTTTCCAATATGCAAATGTGTGAGATGGTGTTTCCGCGATTGATTTGCTCACACATCCCTTCACATCGAATATATAAACGAAATGAGGAAAAAAATTATTATCATAAGTGCCAATGGTCGAGAAAGAAAGATGTGTGAGTAAACTAAACGATAACGAAACAAAAATTATAGATGTCGATATAGCTCTACGGGCAAAATGGACAACGACCTGAGGCCTTATTCGACTTCGGATATAGAAACGCCCGCACCATAAAATCCGTACACGTGAGAGGGAAGAAAGTCTACGAGAAGGTGAATTCATCAATCAAACTATTTAATGAAATTTCCGTTTAAACTATCCCATCACTTTGACCTTTTTCTTTAAAAAATCTCGATAGACGGGTACCCTCTCTCTATCTTCTCCTTTTCTCGGTATACTCGTAGGTAATGTTTTCATCGAACGATTAATTTTTTTCTTTCGCTTGTTCGAACGAATATTTCGATTTTTACCAGAGAATTTGATCGCGAATTATGAAATAGATATTGCTTTTGAGTGAATTTGATGACCATAATTATAAATTTGAATGTTGAATAACGATTGCTACGAGAAAGCAGAGAAGAATGTGTAAAAAAATCGCAATCAAGCAATCTATGTATTTTCTTTGAGGGGCAGGGAGAACGTGGAATTTTACTGTTGAAAACTTCATTAATTTTCACTACTGAGCTAACGATTACGGTCGATTTGGAGGAAATCTCGCACAAAAAATATTAAACTTTGAACTCGCCCTAAAAATCAGATTGTTGATCAATTTTGACCAACTTTTTCGAAGTATTGTCTCTATTGTCGATTTTGGCAGGATTAAATAGGTAGGTACATGAAATTTACTGCCCATGTGTTCAGTCACAAAAACAATAAAACGAACGAAATTGAGCGAACTGAAGAATGCAATTCTCAAATTTGAATTCAGATTTCTCGACCTTAAATGCATTTTTCGGGCAATTTTTGTTGTTCAAATGTAAATTTCTTTGATTTTGGCAAATCAAAATATAATTCTTTCTAATTGTTAGAAAAAAGACATCAGTTTTGTTGCAAACGTTTCATCTAGAACATATGACTTTTTCAGCTGAAAATTCAATTTGTGAACTGAAAGGGGGCTGCAGTATTTGACTCCCTCCCGTCCCTCTAACATCATGATAACTAATATTAGTCTGCGTGAATTACGAATTGAACTTCATTACAGAATACTCATGTACGTATTTTTTTTAAAAACTAAAAACAAACACAAAAAATTTTTTTAGAACAATTCATAACTCAGAATTAAGTGCACCATTTTCAATGCTCGTTAAAACTTATGAGAGGTGATGAAGATTACACAGAATTTTCAAATGAAATTTTAACTTACAACAATTTTCAAATTCAAAAAATAAATACTGAAGATGTGATCCCTTCTTTGAAAATTTCAAGGGGCCTCCACCGATTATCTATCCCCGTGGTCCCAGAATTAAAGTCCAATCCTGCATTAATCTAACTTTTTTTTATAATTTTTTTATCGATTTTGATTTTGGTCTCATTATTTTTTGTTGAGAAATTCGCGAAAAAAAAATTTTTTTCAATATCTGACCCCTTAATAAAACTTTCTAGATTCTCTTTCAATAATTTTTCAACTATTTCAAGCAAGAAACGTGAAATGTCGTCTGGTTATAATCGAAGTCGTAAAATTTCATCATGGCATCACCATTTCACCAATAACTTTTCTCTAACATTAAGATTTCAGAAACTTGAAAAATCACACATAAGTAATTATACCTCTTCATAATTATTTGACATTTTAACAAGATTAAGTCATTTTTCCTTAGATCAGGACATTTTAAATCAGAGAAATAAAAATTGTTTATCTCGTGACAACGGTCTTGAATTTTTTGTCCTAGAATTTCTCTAGAATGTCCCCCCTCTCATTACCGCTTCAACGTATTCATATTAAAAAACATGCATGTAACATCAAAATTAAAACCAAAATAATTTTCCATTCAGAAAATCAAAATAAATAGACGAATAAATAACTTGATTACAATATGAAGATATCTCAAACAACATTTTTTCAAAAATAAAAAATACTCAGCACATTTCCCTTCTCTCCCTCTGTACTCTGCTTCATCAAAAAATTTCTAATTACATTATTGAACAATTGGTTATGATTCGTGATGATTAAAGAATTTCATTTTAAAATGGTGGTTAATTTTACACAATTTTGATTTTTATTTCATTTTCAGCTTTGAACAACTTTTTCATTGAAAGCAATTTACATCTTTTTTAGTATACAAATAAATTCCCCAGTTTTTCCAATTTTTATAAAATGTAATTTGATGACAATTTTAGATTTTTTTCAATTTTCGTTTGATAATTTCTTATCTGCATCTATCTTTTTATAATCTAAAAAAATTCCATTTGGGATTTAAGCGCAATATTACATCATTGTACTTCAAAAATTTAACAAAATGTAAAATCTTCACTGTATTTAAAAATAAAAGGAATAGGGTACCTAATAAAAAAGTAAAAAAATTGTGAAACCAGTTTTTTTTTTCAACGATGAAAGAAATTATGTACAGGGTGGCCCATTCAGAAAGTCGATTGTTCTGAAAAATGACAAAAAAAACACTTCGACTGTAAAAATCTCAAAAGCCAAGTCTCCTAGAAAAAAATTAATAGCTCCTAGCAAAAGGAGAATTTCAAGCTCTACTATTTTTTTCCCTTGCATTTTTTTTCGTAGCACCCTTAGTTAGGTCAGAAAATTCATGTTCATGATATACTAAATCGATGATTTTGAAAATAGGGAAAACATTTTCGCTTTTTATTTGGATCTTCTGGCCAAAATAAGGGTCCTACAAAAAAGTATTGAAGATGAAAATCGTAGAGCTGGAAATTCTCTTTTTTTCAATATCGATTAGTTTTTTCAATAGGAAGCTTAGTTTTTGAGATTTTTACAGTCAAAGTTGTTTCATTCTTGAAATTATCGACTTCGTGAATTTTTCATAAACATAGGTTTGGCGAAACTGAAAGTGCGACGAAAAAAATGCAAGGTATAAAAATTGTAGAACTTGAAATTTTGTTTCACCAAGAAGCTATTAGTTTTTTTCTAAGGGGGGAGGGGGGGGGTAGTTTTTTAGACTTTTGCAGTCAAAGTTTTTTTTTCAAAACCATCGACCTTTTAAATGGACCACCCTGTATATCTTTATAAAAATCCATTCTACTTTGCAAAAAAAATTATTACAAACAAAGCGTGATTTTTTTCTAAACTTATTTTTCAATTAAATTTGATTTTTGAAACCCCTGAAATTTTTCATATCGACAACTAAAACTTTTCATATCCCAAAATTGAAATAATTCATCGCAATAAATACAAAGACGCCCATTCGTCAGCAAAAAAAGCAGGAAAAAGTACACCAAACCCTACACCAAACAAACGCAGAACTAATCAAGTTACCAGCAACGTTGATCGGATGACAACTGCATTTCATAATTAAACGACAAGCACGTTATGAATAATTGAACGAATGTGCATCGGATGATTAAATGATTACAGAAGATGTGACACGCGGTGACAGATTACTGCATAAGCGCGAGTGAGAAAACTGGTTAGATTTCTACGTCCAGTTGGAATTTTTTCCTCTCTATTTCGAATTATCCCTAAGCGTAATTATAATTTCTTATTACAGCTCACTTATGACTCATTAGGCACGTTAAATTAACCAAGGGAGTGGAAGAGAAAGGAAAATGGAAAAGACAAACCGTCGACATTTAAATTCTACGTACAATCTACAAGCTCAAAAGTACGAGTAGTCGAGTACGTACGTATACTAATAAAGTATATACGGCGACAATTACCGAATGTGTAGCATTTTTAATTTCAAGTAAGCGGAAATAATTAAACGGTTATAAATATTAATTCATTTCGATTCTTGAACAACGTTCCAATTGTATAGAAAAGTTTTGCATGAATGTTGCTTGCTGCAGTGCGAACACATAAGACAACATTTTTACATTACTATTCATCATTTGGCTATTTAAATCTGTACTGAGAATTAAGTGCAATAGATTACTCTGGCTTTATTTCCCTCTTTATGACGTTATTGTACGTAATATCTTCTCTAATCGGACTTATGCGTTCTTTCTCTCAACTCACATTCGTAGGTATTATACTTTCGAACATTATCAAAATATCGGTCGTTATATTGTGTTTTTTTTTACTTCTTTTTATTAATGACGTATATCACTATATGGCCTTTGTACCGGATACACAATTTATAACCAACATTTCCTTCATTAGTGCAGAATAACATGTTTAATATACCACCTGCTCGGTAGTCGGTATGGTCACTCAAATGAAATGTGCATCAGGTTTTGACCGCAGTCGCAGTCGTTTTAATCTGCCAATGGTACAAGTTTTCCTATTCCTAACCCGCCTAATTTAATAATAAATATGACACATAGCAAACGCCGACATCGGTTTAAATTAGAAAATTTTTCCTAAACGATATTTTCTTGTAAAAAATTACCAATTATACGTCGAATAAATTCGATAGAAAGGCCAATATTAATTTCGTGCAGCGTGAAACAGCACGAGAACCGAAATTCAACGAGTTTCGTATAAATTAATCTATTTTTTCGAACTACGAATTAATCAACCTTCGTTAAATCGATAAAACATTAATTTTCGTACCTTTTTTTTATTTCTACAATGTACGAGAATTAAGATCACGTCATTCGGTGAAGGGGAATGTGAAAATAGAGTTGTTACCTTGTTTCTAATAGTTTTTTTCTTTTTGTATTCTTTCATTCGTGGCCAAGTCAAAACATTAATCAGTGATATGAAATCATTTGAGCAGTATCGAATTGATAATTAGTCTATTTTAATTCTTACGAATTAAATTTGGTTCTCTTTTGTGGAGGAGAATGCTGAATTATAGTTTTTTTTCAATTAGATTTTCTTAAAAAAGTTGCGATTTTTTTTTTTTTTTTTTTTGTACAAATAAAAGAAGCTTTTGCTGATTTTGAATTTTTAAGATAGACATAACTAAGTGTAATCTCAGGTGTATTGTTTCTGAAAAAAATCTGATTTGATAAACAGAAACAACAACTTGACTTATTTCTTATAGAACGTATGAATCAATTTTTCAATTTATCACATTGGTAACTGATATGGAAAATGGAAATTATGAAAAAAATAGAGGTAAAAATAAAATAGATAATGGGGCACCTAGGTGAAATTTTTACAAATTTTTAGATCGAGTTGAAACACAATAAATTCAAATTTTACAACCGGTGCTTCAAACAATTGCACAACTTGCACGAAATAATGATTCGATCATTCAATCTAAATTTTCTTTCTGCTCGTCAAGGAACTAGAATAAATTAAATAGCACAGACGATTCTTAATCAACCGTTAATTAGCTGATAATTACAAATCATTTGGTTATTTTCGTACATTAACCAAGATAGATGCCACATTAATAAAATCCAACGAAATGATTAAATATTACCGAAGGCAATAAATTAGAGAACACTAGTTGCGAAGAGAAAAATCGAATCAACGTTACAGCGATAGAATGAAATGGTATATGGGACGTCGATATAAGAGAAATACGTCGAGGTTTTCTTTTTTATTATTCAACCGAAGTTATTTTTACGACAAGTACGGCTATAATTTGGGTTTTTTCGTAGAAGAGAGTCATTTGTATAACAAATCTTTGTAGTGGTTTGAAAAACATATCGGTTTTTACAATTGAAACTTGTAAATTATAAAACCTAGTTGATATCATGATGGTGAATTTACATTTTACATTTACATATCCTCATACATAATTCCATACTGTTCACAATTTGTATCTACTTCCAATTCAAAGACTTGCCAGATGAATGATAGATTCGAATATTGTCATGTTTCGAGGCATACTATTTTCAGATTATTACATTGTTACGTATTCAGGAAACAAAATAACATGTAGAAATTCACTTTCAACGCAGGATCAATGTTTTAGAAAAATAATTCGATTTATAAAATATACGTATTTGGTATCTTTCTAGAAACTATTGTACAACAGGTGACGAAAGCGTTCAGGATCAAATAGTAGTCCTTCGCCGATTATTTTTTACATTTTTTTTACCTAGTTTTTCCAATCTAACGATAGTTAAAAAGGAAATAAATATAAAAAAACTATCAACTTACCACTGATGAAATTATAAAAATGTGTTGCAATATTTAAAACATATCAACTAAATGAATACTGTACAGAATACGTCACACTCGATATAAAAAGTTGGTAAATAAATTTCGTAAAAATAAAAGAAATTTCACACAATACTATCAAGTTTACACGGAAGTTTCAAACTTGCAATTGCTTTAACAACAGCTTTTTCTCTATTATCTCCGAACTTATGAACATGTAAACAAGAACCATATTACATTGACAACAACATGAGCAAACTTGCCAAAATAAGGAAATCATCGAATGAAATTCGTTATTCGTTTTTGTTCATCGTCGTTCGCGAACGTCATCGTGAGTGAACGTTAACAAAACATAACCAAAACCGAAATTTCGATTTTTTCTGTTTGTCTTCAACTTCAAGTATCAGTGTGCTGTAATGAATACAAACGTAACAAAAAATGAAAACAGTGTTAGGACAACGTTTTAAAAACAGAAAATAAAAAAACTATATTTTTTACTTAATAGCCTTTAATTCGTTTTTGTTCTTGATCAAAAATTTTTAATTTTGTTCATCATTCTTGTTCATTTCTTTCTGTTTTTGTTATTTGAGTCTTGAGATTAGTATAGGAACATAGGTTCGAAAGCTCGTCATCGCGTGGCTAAAATTTAGATCAGCGACCTTTTTGAGGAAATTCGTGTAGCAACGTTGCCAGATGCGCGTATACGGTAAATTACGCGTAATT
>FIZU01037721.1:0-23771 GCA_900064475.1 Pseudococcus longispinus
TTTTTTCAACTTTTTCACCGTCAAGGGGGGGACATGACCCCCCCCCCCCCCTTGGCTACGCCACTGAAAACTATCGAAAATGTAATAAAAATTTTAAAATGTTAAAATGTTCTAAAAAATCGTTTAAGTAATATATATGAAAAAAAGTATGCAGATACCTATTAAAAAATTAATAAAATTTCAAAAGAATTTTTAAAATTGTTATAAAAATGAGTAAAAACATCGTAAGAATGACCAAGAAAATTGAAAACCGTCAAAGATTTCGTAAAAGTTGTTAAAATTCTCATAAAAATGATTTGAAATACAGAAAAAAATTATCAAAAAAGCATAAAAGTCGTAAAAAATGTTTTAATTGATAATTTTTTTTCAAAATTTACTAAAAATTCTGCAAAAACAGTCAAAGACCATGAAATTTGTGAAAAATCTCGTAAAATCTGGTGGAATTTTCACATTATTCAAAATTTTTATAATTTTGCATCATTGTTGTGTTATTTTTATTGATTTTTATGAAAATTTGTGAATATTGCATTTTTTTTGGCATTTCAAGCATTTTTACAACATTTTCAAATGATTTTCAAGAATAGTTTTACAATTTTTACGATGTTTTCGATAATTTCAATGATTTTTTCGACTTTTTAGCATAGGATAGGCGTATGCTTTTGTTACGGATAATTTCGCGAAAAACGTGACGAAATTCTCTGATGATGACTTTTAGATATTTTGTCAGACTTTTTGGACTTGACAATTTTTTTAGATTTCCTTTGAGGTTTTGAACTTGGAAAAATTTCAGAGATAATACTGACTTTTAGACATTTTGTTAGAATTTTTTGGACTTGGAAAATTTCAACTTTATGAACTTGAAAAATATCAAGCAGAGTTCAAATCAGATATTTTGTCAGACTTTTTCGAATTTGGAAAAATTTTCAGATTTCTACTGACTTTTTGTACTTGAAAATAGATTTCGAAAATTTTTCAAAAAAATTTTACGATGACTTTTGTGCTAGGAAAATTTCAAGAAAATTTCAAATACTTAATTATCACGAATTTATGGACTTGAAAAATTCAATGAACAGAAGTATATCTTGTTTTATAGTTTCATGGGTAGTATGGAAACGGCGAGGACTTTTTAACAAAGTCTTTATGGATTTTTTTTTGAAAATTCAAGAAATAGTAAAGGAATTTTCGATGATTTTTATGATCTCTGGACCGTTTTTACAATATTTTAAATGATATTTGTGGAAATCTCAACAATCAGTTTTCAACTTTTTTTTACAAGGACTATAGATAGCGTAGCCTCACATTAACACGAAAAAAATCACAAATTGAAAAAAAAGACGTGGAATTTCTTTTCAATTTTTTTATTGGTCTTTTCTCAACTTGAAATTCATGAAAAAACTACAAAACTTGTATTACCAAACACTTGAGTATAGATCCTCAACCCTAAAACATTTGTTCAAGTTGAACACATTTACGTTTCAATTTCAATACTAAGGGGCTAATTTCCAGATGAAAAATCACTCATACGAATACCTCAATTTTAGAAAAACTTCTACTGCCCATTCATCCTCGCTACAAAAAATTCACAAATTCATTTCCTTTGGAAATAATATCCGAAAAACTAATAAAACGAAGCATTACTTATTCAAATAAATTCTCATTTCATTTGTCCCATTTGAAAAATTTCCGGTATAATGGGAAAAAAATCGTATATCTGATAATAATAAGATACTTATAAAGCTTTAAAAACAATCAACGAGAAACAGCGAAGAAAGAGAAAATAACCTCCACGTAAAGATATCATTCGCTATTTCGAAAAGATAATTAACTCGCTGTTTTCATTTCCTCGTCGACAAACACTCGTACAATACCTATCTGGTACACACGAAAAATTACCATTCTTCTCATTCCACAATCGATTACAAAATACGTATTTGAAATTTTACTACATTATACCCGCGCTGTCACAACGGATAAGCCGAAATTACACCAGGCACGATAACTTCTCGCGAATATAAAATCAGCCCGAATAGCTAGATATACCTATACGTTGGCGGAGGTACCCGTTAAATACAGATGTTTTAAAATTGAATGATTTAAAAATCACATTTCCATATAAACTACTCGACATTTCCATTTGAAACCGCTTTAAACGTAGTTTATCTGGAAATATTAAAGCTTATTTCGTTTTCAGCTTGGTGAACTTTAACGAGGTAGCGCGTTTTATAAAAGAGGGTTTCGAAATGCAATATTGGTCACAGCCAGATAGTTCACGCACTCGACAGTAAAATTTTCGCAAGAATTTGTAAAAAAAAGATTTCCATCGATAGACGAGCTATTGTAGATACGTTGCAATTTTCACTTTCGAAAAAACTAATACACATCTACGACAGCATCCATTTGGCATTCGCATTCGCATATCGCATTTATGGAATAATTTATCTAGGTGAAAATTGCACAATAGGGAACTCCGTATATCGATGAACCTTCCAATACATGGAATTTATTCCCATCGACATTTTCTATCCTATTTTTATCCGTTTCAAATATGTAAATTACCTACTTATTGCCACAGCATGTTACATCATACGTTTATTTGTCATTTTTCATTCGGAAAAATATCGATTCGAGGGAGGGTTTTCCAATCGTATCTCCACTTTTTGCTATCTGAGTAATTATTTTCTTTATTTTTTTACAAAAAAAAAGGAATTGATTTAATGAACCAAACAAAAAATCGAGTTTTGGTAAACTTTTTCCACCAATAAATTGTTTAAGTGGAAGTGTATTTGTTTAATTAGAATAAAGGTATACAAACGAGACCGAGCACGTATACCAATAGTAAAGGTACGTAAATTTTCGAATTAAAAAAAATAAAAATGGAGCTGAAAATCTCGCTGCAGCAAATAAACCTCGTATTAGCCAATATTTTTTGCACAACTATTTTGTATCGAATGCCTCCGAAATAAAATGGTAAAAAATGAAGGAAAAAAATTTACGAGTAATTTTAGCCATCGAATGCGCCGCAATATCTTTTTATTTTCGATTCGTTTAATGAAAATGCCATCTACGACGTGAACGTCCATTATAAAATATACCTACGTACAATTCTCAACTTTAGTTTTATAATCTCTTTTCCCTGTTGTAATAATTTTTTTTTTCGTTTTTCAATCAAATTACTGCCAAGTTTTATCATTTACAATGAAACGATTCCGTGACATCTATTTTATATGTATTTATAAATCAATTTTACGTGTGCACATCCTGTTCGCGATTTTTATGACATTTTCCTCTTTGGTGGCTTTGTGACGGTACGAGTTATACGAAGCGAATGAAAATAACTTAATTAAAAATTCAACGTGGGGTGGTTCGTACCGTCGGGAAATTTTCAAACGAACTTGATTCGTGTTATTTTCAGGATACACTCGAATAACCTAAATGATATTAACATTTTTATGAATAGGATATATCCTGCTCAATTTAGATATTACCAACGTAGGTATATATTAAACGCCGTAGGCTTCAAGAAACGTTAACATCAATGGAAAAATATCAAGTGCGAACTAACTCGACTTTAATACCCACTAACGCAGCAACGTACCTAATGCTTGGCGGATACAATCATCATTTTGTAGAGCACGAACGAAACGTATCACTTTTTTCTACGGTCGTGATGGGAAATTATACTTTTACCTATAAACGTTACTCGTGTTTTTCTTTCATCAACTACACCGAAAAAAAAATCAATTTTAAAAAACACAAAGTAATTATACCATATAAATATTTTCATCGAAAATAATTTCTTCAAATAAACGCCAACTCAACTTTGAAATTTCATTTAATATTTCGAAATTTGATTTTCACGAAAATATCGCTGCCAAAAATAGTACCTACGCAGGTATTCCAAAATATATATGGTGCCTAAGTCGAAATTCACCTAACTTTAAAGTCAGTTTTGGCGGAGATAAAAAGCCATTACAGTTTCTTTTCGAAGCATTCCCCCGTTTTCATGCGAAGCAATTAAAGTTTCTTATTGAACTTTTTTCCGACCCTTTAAAGGATATTATACCGTTTAATGTTTCGAGGTCGGCAAATAAATTTTAAAACACAGGTTTTACAACAGATGCGAATGAAAGACAAATAACCGCGTGTTTTACACGAAAAACACTTGTAAAATCGCGCATTCCATAACAAAAACAACCCAAGTACTCTTAAAATGGTTAACAAAATTATTTATATGGGCGTTTTTATGTGCTGCCGAGCTCGCGAAAATTTACCGATGAAACAAATCTAAATTATTTTCGTTAATTTACATTATAAAAATAACGTACGATTCGATGTATGGGTTACAATGGGTTAACCAATTGGAATAATGAAATTGAAACTTGAAAAAAATCTCAACCCTTGATTGTAAAAAATGTGATGCGAATTATAATAGGTCGATTTAGGTTGAAAATGGAGTTGTGTAATCATTGCCGAGCAATTAAATTTTTTGACCGATTTGAAAAAAATAAAGGGTTAGGTATTTTTTAGAAATTAAAATTAACGTATCATTTAGCATAATACATGACGCACCTTTGAAATTGAAGAGGGATTACAGGCAGATTAATTTCTTGAAAAAGCGATTAAAATTTTTTTACAAAATTTAATGTGCCCGTCAATGTTTTGCCCACATCTTCCACTCTAAAGCCAAAATGAATGAAATTTTCTATAACAAATTATACCTACATTATAAATTTAATTCATTCGAAATAAAAGTTGAGCAAAAATTTAAAAGCAATTTCAAGTCAAAAAGAAAAAAAAAACTGGTATGCTGTTTGTTAAGCCGCCATTTTTCGGGGACTCATATCTTTTCCTTCAAAGTTCCTTATCTTCGTTAGTAAGGCCCTAATTGAAAAATTTTTTTTACAAAAGTTGTAGACTGAGATGCTGGGAGTAATTTGATTTATTACCAAAATTTCGATTGGACCCCTCCCTTCGCTCCAATTTTGCAAAATTTGAATGAAAATCATTGAATAATTTTCATACACGTATTATGCGATAATGGAGAGGAGGGAGGGGTCCAATCGAAATTTTTCTAATGAACAAAATAATTTCCACGATCTTAATCTACAACTTTTGTTTGAAAAATTTTTCCATTGGGGCCTTAGGTACAAAGAAAGAAAATTTTTTTGGAAAGGGGTCGGACTCTGAAAAAAAGGGAGAATTTAAAAAATGGCATACCCACTCATTTTTTTTATCAAATTGTCTGTTTAAAGTGAAATCGAATCAACTGTCCCTCTTGGTTGGTGCTGCAAGCCAAAACTGCATTGAAATACATTTTTGCGAGCAATACAATTCAAGTTCTTAAGTGATTTTCATACATATTGTGCAAAATTGGATGGGAAGGAAAGGTCCAATTGAAATTTTTGTAATAACTCAAATTATTCCTAGAATCTCAGCCTACAACTTTTGTTTGAAAATTTTTTCAATACCGGCCGTAAGAACGAAGATAGAGAATTTTCAAGAAAAGGGGTCAACCTTCGAAGAAATGGGACCTCCGCAGACTCTAAATTAAGATTCAGTCACAAAATCGTTTTCAACAAAATAATCGCACGAAAGTATTTTTAAAACTGTACTAGGTATAAACGAAAATTTCCACATCTGCAACCCCTGCAATTTTGAAAATAGGCAATTTCATCATTTTTTATTTGTTTTGAAAAATCGAACCAAAGTTTACACTTCAAACCCTTTCTTCAAAAATAATACTAATCGCTTTCCTTTCAAATTCCTTGTTCGTGTAATTCTGCGAAAAGATTTTGCCTCCTGGCGCAGACTTCCAAAGTCGAAAAAGGGCACTCTTATGCGTAGGTATGTGTGTACATGTTTATTCAGGATGTGCAAACTTCGATTGAAAAACAGACGGTTAATTTTTACACATACATTTACATAACACAACTGGAGCAATAATAACGCCATCCATCTTGAAAAATCAAAATGTTTAAAAATGACAATTTTGAAAGGCTCTAGTGTAGCAAGGGGGTCAATCGACCTCTGGTCAAATTTCAAATTATTTTCAGGGCTTGCGATCTGTTATGGCAAAATATGATTTTAGAGCTCATGCGGAATCCTTTACCTCACCCCCTGGGGGCTGGACCCTCGAAATGATAATTTTACGCTAAAAAATGCCATCTCACGAGTTTCTGATCGATTTTCATCAAACTTGGTAAGTAGGTACAGGTACTGAAGAGAAAGGTTCTGAAATTTTTTCAGATTTTTCTGACCCCTGCAATGACCTTGAAAACTTCAAGTCGCCACAGGCAGCACAATTTTGGTGCGAGCACGAAAAAAAATTAGTTTTCTTATTTTTCAGATCATTTTGCACGACTCGGATTTTTTTTTTTGTCAAGGGACTGGGTCATATCTTAATCTTCAACCCCCCGTTTTTTAACCCGTTTTGCTCCCTTAACTGGGTCATTTCTGGCCGAAAAATTGTTTTCTTGCAATGTATCATCAATGACACTAAAATACACCATCAACCTGCATTTAGATAATATTCGTTCATTTTTCCTCTTTTTTCCAATTTTCTTCTTATATACCCGAATGACGCCATTTTGAGAGCTTACAATTTCCTCCCAGATGAGCTATTGACCTAAAAATCATGTCTGGACTTGTTTCAAGTCGGTATTCATCAAATATTGCAATTTCAGAAAAATCGAAAAAATTTAATTTTTTTCAAATTATTTCATGTGAAATTTTTTAAAATCAAAAATACTCAATTCGTGAAAAAGAGCAAAGACAATTAAAGTTTTCCCCTTACCACACCAGGGCATTTTCTAGCATAAACAAGTATTTTGAACATTTTGGTTTTTGAAAGCCTCAAAAATTCTATTTAAAAAAAAAAATATGAATGTATTTATTCGCTACTAACTTTGCTTCATCAATATTTAACTTTGATAAAACCATTTTAAGCTCTAATATTTCAATTTCAGGAAACTTCCATTGTTTTGAATTGTACACGTATGTATGTAGCATTGACGCTAAAACTCATTATCACTACCTCTTTCGGTTTTATTGTTTCAAAATTTGAACTTGAATAAATTTTTCGAAACCGTTGAGTACTTTTCTGGCATCATACTGACCCCAGACCTAAAAAACCACTCACTGAGGGGGGCAGGAGGGTCCACTGTAAAGCAAAGGTATTCATCAAAATGTATGCTTTTTGACCTCAGTAGTCCGTTTCTCCACGTACCTGGGTATTTCATCTTTAAAAAACACACAACGTATCCAATGGAGAGAGGGAATCGACTCAAAATTTTTTAAAATTTTGAATTGAATATCAAAGTGCGTACTGTTTGATCTCTGAAATTTATTTTTGGGCAAATTTAGACTAAAATTTTGAGTTTAATCTCACCCTCTTGGGTCTTCTTTTCGCCTTGTTTACATTCAATGGTATCAAAAAAAATTTGGAAGATCAAAAAACATGGATTTTAATGCCTCGGTTGATAGGTAACGTCAAAACTGTTCGTTTTTGATTTTCTGCTTTTTGAGCTGTACAAACCTACAAAAATTTTCATTAAAATAGTTTATATGTTTGAACCATCGCAATCCTTCAATTTTTAAAATGAACTAAGCATAAAATAAAATTTTTTCTGGCTTTCAGCAATTAGGTACTATCATCACCCGTCTGCTTCTCAATCAAGGTATAGACACTGTGACGATTTCGTAAAAATCAAACGAGCATTTTTTAGGCCATGTTTAGACCGAGTAAATAATTAAATTTTCACCGCTTAGAAAAAAAACCTTTCGCAGAATGTTAATTATTTGATTAAGATTGAAACTTTAATGTTAAATTTCCATTATCTGATTATAGTTTTCAGGGTAAATAAATTTTCCCATTTTGTTTGGCCAAAGTTAGTTTGAAACGTTGAAGCAAGTGACTGTTGATGCCAGTTTACATTAGAACGACGAAGAAATCTATTAGTTTCTCAGCCTCGTTATTTAGGTACGACCTCATAGCACATAGAAGGGTATGGTTTTAATCCATGTAACCGTTTGTAAATTAATTACGAACCTGGTTTATTGAAGAAAAAAAAAAACATTTTAAATATCTCGTAGGTTTATCGAAGTAAAGATTAACGAAGGGGTGGAAGGGAACATTATATAGGCATTTGATCCCGGATGTATTTATATCGGACAAAAAAGAACAATAAAATTTCAAACATTATTTTCTTTTTTTTCCTTTCTTCGGATAATTTTCGACTTCTCAATATGTATAAAAATCTTTTCATTCTATTCGTACAATTATTTTTATATTTCAGGAAATTACTTTTTTTCTAGTCAGCTTCGAACGGGAACCATCATCAAAATCATGCCTCTCTTTGTACTATAAACTTTACTACTATAATATGAAAAATTTACCGACTTCCATGTATACAGCTTACAGGGTATACGATACGCGGAAGAAAACTCGAAACAAAATCTCAAAATCTCAGCGTGTTATTGCACTCTAGTGAATTACCATCATTTCGTAGTATTTCTTTATTTACGAGCAAAACGAAATCCAACCTTAATCTTCTACAGTACGTCTATTCAAACTTTCATGGGTATACAAATTGTACGTAGGTACGTATTCGAAAAATAAAAGAATAAATTGAAGAAAAAAGTACTTAGTTTTAGCGGCTGATTACTTCCTTTTTTTTTTAGATATTAATTCGAACCCAATTAAAAATCACTTACGAAAAAATATTTGCGAAAAAAAAAAACTAAAACAAACAGGTGATACGTTTTAATTATCTGGGTAATTAATTACGACAAAAATAATGCGGTTAATACACCTATCAGATATGTGTCATTTTCATAAATTACAATTTGGTTTAATAAAAAATAATTAATACCCGGATCAAGAGTGATAATGCTACCACATTCATCATGTTATTATACCGTTCTTTATAGAATACCCTCAACGCATAAAATTATACAGATTCTTATACTCGTATTGAAATATTATTTTCATCGCACTTTTGCTCTGTGTAAGGCATGCTGCGATTTCAATAGGTATAATACTGAGTACATATATCGTCAGTGGGCATATACATGTTCGAAATCAATTTACCCACGTAAATATAATATTGAAAACAATTAGTAATTTAACTCAATTAGTAAGAGGTGATCTAAACTCAGCTGTTAAAATTAGACTTTTAAGTAATCCGAATATATGTAGACCAAAATTACGCTTCATCTAGCGAGTGTATTATAGTATGTAGGTAGGTAGCAAAGGTATACAGTGTATATACGTGGAGCGCATTAAGGTAAAATGATGGCGTTAAATTAAGCCGAACTATAAACACGTAGAAACGAATCGCGTTTCACAGTTAGAAAATAACTCACAGGATTAATGTAATGACTATAAGGGATAAAGATAGCAATTTGTAGCGTGTGGTGGGAGTGTAGCACTATATAAACCCTATGTAGCTAAACTCACGTCCAGATTAAGGGATAAAATAAATATCATTGGTAATTAATATTATCAAGGTATTTCTTCCAAAGACTAATACTTTTCAACTCCTTTATTGTTAATCACCGATGTGAAAATTATAATAAGAATATATAAGGCGTTGAGAAACACGATACCTATCAAGAGCAACACGTCAAAATTTAAAAAAATCCACTAAAGTACCTAATCAAATGCCAAACAATTGGAGCAACGTTAGTTTTAAGCATTTTTGAAAATAAAATAACACTGAGCTCAATTTGTATGAAAATGTACCACTGCCCAAATAGGTATATCACACGACTTCTTATTTATTTTCAAGATGTTCACATAATTCAAGGATAGGAGGGGGGAAGCTATGAATTCGAGAGGATGGTGCTCCCACAAAAATCACGAGAATCTATTTTGGAAATAAGTAACCTATTTCGAAATAGCATGAAAGTTTATAGAATTTTCTGCAGAAATTCAAATCACATAGATCTGGCTGTAAATTTCATTTCAAAAGTTCAACTTCCAAAGAGAGGACTAACTTTCAACTTTTTGGTGTATCTACAATTCATAAAATTCAACTTAAACCCTATTTCAAACTGCAAAATTAGTTTTGTTCCAACTATCACTGTTATGAGTTCCAGATAAATGAGGAGAATGAACAAAATATTTCCACTCACCCGTTGAGAGGACTGGCGATCAAGGAATGCACCTTTTATTAGTTGTAAAATGGTTAGATTTTGTGAAAAAAAATCAGGGTAAAATCCAAAGATATAGAATATCATTTTTTTAGTCCAATTGCCACGAACTGCCCAATAGGAACAGCTCTACGGATACCCTAGTTAAATAGTGAATAGAAATTTTACCAACTTTAAATTCTACTTACAACAAACACAATTCAATAATGTTGATTTGGGGGGGGGGGGTGCTTCTGTATTCAAATTATATTATAAATTTTGCATTGTTAGAACCTCCTAAGAACAAAAAAAAAAATTGAAAACTGTAGCTTAGTGTCGTCAAAGTACGTATTTTCAAATTGAGAAGGGGCTAACCATAATAATAAAACTACAACACAAAAATGTTCAGCAAATTTTCATTCTGCCCCCATCAGAGCTAGAAAGCTGATTTTTTTTCAATAGAAATATCATGAAATTAAAATTATAGCGAAGGCCCCATTTTTATTTTTGGGGGCCCAAATTTTGGGAGGAGGTGCCAAAATTGAGGTGTCAAAATTTTGGAAAATTAGTTTTTTTCAAATTGCATTTCAACTGTAAATCCAAAATTTGAACTTTTTTGGTCTCATAGAACCGGAGTTATGTCCCAAGAACCAAAATTTTAGAATTTTTATACCCACTCCTCCAAAAATTAAAATAACTCAATTTCAACCACTACATCTTTTGTCTCAGAGTACCCTTACTACCTAGGCAAAATTTGAACAATTTTGCTCCCGTAGAGAAGGGGGAAGGTATTTAATAAACACCAAAATTACTTACGCTTTCAAAACTACAACACAGAAATATTCAGCAAATTTCCTTTCGCCCCTATTAGAGCTAGAAAGCTGATTCGCCGAGGCGTGGGGCCGCGAAGCAGCCGGGGGGCAAAGCCCCCTGGTTACATCCACGAGTCAACATTTTGAAACTTTTTGAAAGTCAAGGAAGTATTTCGATTCTGTGAAATGAGTCTGATTCACCTTTTAACCCAGATTTCAAAAATGGAGTTATAGTTTTTTATCCAGCACACAAAACGTTCTTCTCACAAAAAACAAACTTTTTGGTTAACATTAAAAAAAATTCACAATTGAATAGGTTAATTCAAAAAGCAGCCCACTGAAATTTTCAAAATTTATGAGAAATCGATAAAACTGAATAATTTTCGAACCAGATATGTTGGAAACCCCTGCAAAGAAATTTTATAATCTACTCCTACATGATGTGCCGGATAAATGAGAGAATTTTTTCTCGCGTTAGCCCAAATTGTGGGGTTTGAATTTTGAAAAATTTGGATTGTTTTGGCATTGAGTTGATATTGGCTAGTTTTTGCATTGAAACGAACCTGACGGGTCTGATAAATCAGCAAAAGCTACCTAAAATAGACGTTTTAATACTAAAAGGTTGTGTTTCTCGGCTCAGAGAGTATGGAAATGTAAAAAACTCAATTTTTGATTTTTTGATCAGTCTTCTGAGTAAACCGAGAATTTCACAAAAATAATGAATAGAAACAAAATTGTAGAGCATTAAATCTTCTTTCGTGATTATTTGTTTTCTAGAGGGCCTAATTTTCGAGGTAGTTTATTTGAAAATTCGGAAATTCAATTCTAATCTTTTTGCATGCTTTTTTCGTACAGAAATCGATTTATATGCAGAGAAACAAAATTCAACCAAGTATTACATAACATAGCCATCCCTCAAATTTTTATATTTTTCTCATTTTCAACTCGAAAAATTGATTTTCTGAGGCAACTAAGCTTCGAACGAAAAAAATGAATAGAAACAATATTATAAAGCGTGAAATTTCTTTCATGTAAAGATATGTCAATTTTTTTACTAGGGGTCTTAGTTTTTGAGATATTTACAGTGAAAAATTCAACTTTGATTTTTGGTAGAAATATCTTTCATAAACTAATGCTCCCAGAAGAAAACTAATTGCTTCATTTGGACAGGAAATATCACACCCAACAATTTTGTTTCTGTTCAATTTTTTTTAGGACCTATAGTTCCTTCAAAAAATTGATTTAATGAGTTCAACTCCAAAGTGATGAAAAATGAGTAAATTTTTCTTTAAAAAAAATTTGTGTTGAGAAGAAACCTTTGATGGTTCTTTATTCTGGCTTGTGTGCACTGTATAACCCCTTCAATACCTACCCATACTGGGTGGTAGAAAACTGAACATTCGGCTGTTTCTGTAAGTCCATAATTAACGTATATCATCAAATTTTCCGAAAGTTTTATCAAAGCCACATCTTTTTCAAATTTAAAACCGAATGAAAGTAATAAAATAAAATTTTGTCCCTTTCCAGAATTTTGAAATAAAAAAGTTTTTCGGCTTTAAACCTACTCTTTTTAGTTGAGAAAAAATTTATCCCCCAAGTTTTCAAAGTTTAATTCGCAATTGATGTTTCGTCATATCCATCAATCGATAATTTCAAATTTCTGATAGCTCAAAAAGTGAAGCATGTTCCTTACATCAACTTTTACATCTACACAACCGTACCCCTTCCAAAAACCAACCCTCATCCTTGGTAAAATTCTAAACCCGGGGCTATCAATGATATCGACTAATTTACAAATACCTGCGTATCTATAATAATTATATAAACTGAATATAACATAATTTACGGTTTCAGAGGCAGGTAAGTTAAACGAGAACGTAAACATTGATTCCTCATCGTGGTTTTGTGTTAACCGCAGCACACAAACGACGATATACATTATGATACATCTATAAGATGTCTACGCGTCTAGCCTATACTCGAACATACCATTTTTACAAACGCAAATTTACATATACGAGTATGTACAGTTGACTGAATCATCGAGCATTTCAAATCGATTACAGCATTCGCGAACCTACACAAAACAGTCGGTCGAAGTAAAACATTACCTACATCATTTCCTGCACGCCTCGTAATTATTGTTTAATTATCCCTCTTGGTTCGCTTTGTTCTTTTGCCGAACGCAAAGCACCAAAAGTCAATGCATTAAAAGTTCTTTCAATGAAATGCACGTACTTAAAAAGGGGTGTGTTGGTTTTTTTATTCTTTCTTTTGCCAGCAATTAAAAAGGAATTAGTCCATGAAACAAGATTCTTTTTACTTTCAAATAACGTACAAAGTAATTAACATATAAAATTATTTCAATTTTTTTTTTTCGAAACGAATTACCACAGCGTAATGTTCTTTAACGAGCGATTAATATGGCTTATTCAAATCAGCCATTTTCCTAATTACTCCAGGTCTTCTATAGAGATAAGCGTTGAAAAAACTAAATACGAGTATCTAGTTCGAATATCCCTACACGAAGAAAAAATTCACCAAATTCTGATAAGAGCGTAGCCGAGTTTATAGGGGTGATTTCGCCCTGAAGACAGAATTTAAAATTATCCAGTGGAAGTTGATCCTTATGGTCTAAATCGCCCATGATAATTTTTTTTAGCTCGATATCTCACTCATATTTCTTTCTGGCGGAGTTAAAAGAGGATTCTCGTTTAAAATTTCTATTTTTGTCAATTTTCAACCGAATTTTTTCAAACTTGCAGAGATGGTAGACAGTATCGAGAATAATTAATGGAATTTTTTGAAAAAAACTTCGAGCATTTCTTCAAGGTCAAATGAACATTTTAAGATTTCTAAACGCTATTTTGATAACTCCTTTCAGAGGCGTGATTCTGAAAAAAAGTAGAAATTTTAATTTTCTTAAAACTTATTTAATGTAAAATTTTCCCAAGTCAAAAATATTTAATTCGCAAAAAAGAGCAAAAAACAAATCAAAGTTTCTCGATTTTACCTATATAATTGTAATAGGTGACAGATATTGACTTGAAATTAGTCCAAACATGATTTTTATGCATGTATGTCATCTCGGAGGAGGTTGGGGGTTCCCAAAATGACATCATTCGGGTATTTCAAAAAAAAATTAAGTAGAAAAAAACGAACAAATGAATGAATTTGGTAAATGCAAAATACAGGTGCCTCAGTCGTATATTTTTTTCAGAATTGCGCCTCAGTAGCCGTTAGAAACAGGATGTCTACCGAATCGAAAGAATAAAAATTCGTGTTTTTTTCGCTTCTTTCGTGCTATTTTTGAAAAATTCAGAGCTACATATTTTTTTATTTTTCTGAGGGTATTACCAATACAGGTACTCCCTCCTCCCATTATACATCAAGTGTGCTTTTTATGGTCATTTTCAGAATTTTTTAAATAAAAAGAGGAGCAAAAAAAAAACAAGAAACGTTGAAAATAAAATCGGTATCTAGATAATCGAAAGATGTACACAACATATCCAAAAATCAGCCTCCTACAGCCATCAAGAGGAGAAGAAAACTGTTATTTTGACATTCTTTGAGCTTGACAATCCTTGAATAGTGGCCCTCAACCCATTCAAAATTATTCAAGAAGTCACATTTAGCATTTACATTTGGCGTGTACCCAAGAAGTGCCCTTTGGGGTCTCGACTTTCCAGCTTCCATTCACCCTAAAAAAAACTACATTTTACGAGAACAATTTTTCACTGTTTTAAATGTTGTGTGATGGCTACAGACCACTCAGACGACGTAGGAGGATGTCCTCAGGCACCAGGAGTGAACTGAAGAATTTTCTAGGAAAAGTGGACAGAATCTTGAAAATGCCAATTACAGCTATCGAAAATTAATTTGAAACATGTTCATCTAAATTGAACTAAAATATATTTTAGGTATATTCATTTAGATAGTAGCATACCCAGAAAGTAATTCAAAGCTGTGACGTAGCCAACCAAACATTCGAAGGGAAGAGGGGAGAGTGTTGATGAGAAAAAAAGTGGTTTTATGTCAACTTTAAAAGATATCTATTCATTATTTTATCAAAATGAGTAAATTTTGTTAGTCCAAGCTCGCGCAAATCGAGGGCTAAAATTTTTTCATTAAAAGATACCTAATGAAAAGCTGAAATTTCATTATTTTTTCAAAAATTTTTGTAGTCAAGGGGGACCAAGCCTCTTGATCCCCCTCCCACTCCCATATACCTCTGATTCAACTGATTCAAAATATGTCTGGTTTGGCAATATTAGGTTGCATGTAAAATTTTGGAAAATATTATTTATTCTATTGACCGGACAGATAAATTTAATGAACCTAAGTAAAGCGAGGACGAAAAATTTCACCTAAAAATCATTCGAAGCTGAAATTTAGACATTTTTTCGATTTAAATTTCAGTTGAAGGAATATTATCGAAAAAAAACTTCAAAATGTGATTAGTTTTATCAAAATTTCGTGCTTTTTGGCCAAATTTCTTGCTCTTTTCGTTATTTTCTGCTCATTTTCTGAATTCTTGCTTTTTTCGTTACCTATTTCGCGCTTTTCGTGCCCGATAGACACCCTGAAAAAGCTTAAAATGTCCATTTGACCTTGAAAAAGTGTTCGAAATTTTTTTTTAAAAATTCCATAAATTACCTTCAATACAGTCTAACATCCCTGAAAGTTTGAAAAAATTCGATTAAAAATTGCCTAAAATAGAAATTTTAACCAAAATTCACATTTAACCCCAGAAGGGGTTATCAGTGAGATATCGAGCTAAAAATTTTGTCGCGGGGGTATCGGACCATAAGAACGAACTTCCACTTGATAATTTCAAATTCTATGCTGGAAACCAAACCATCCCTATAAACTCAGCTATGCTCAATTGTTTTGCAAAAATAAGAACAGCACAAAAAGTCATTCGAAAGTATTAAAATAATAAAAGGCCAAACATCGATTAGTTCTTTAACACAAATTTCTTTCAAAGCTTCCAAAAAAAAGGCGCCTCGTTCTATTCATTTTATAGTGAAACTTTTTCGACTGCGGTTTCAACTTGAAGTTTTCAAAACTCGAATGAGTGGGAAAGGGAGATTAAATTTCTACGTGTAGGCAATTCGCTCGCACACACGTGGGTAGGCATGTATAAAACGACGAATATCGCATAAAAGACAAACACGAGAAATAAAGATATCAAAAAATAATACCTTTGCTGCTAAAAAGAAAAAGTGATGAATGTAAAGTATACGTTAAATTTTAATTATCTCGAGAACAACTTCACCCCTATGCAATTTTATGACACCACGATCGAAAAATCCTAATATCATTAAGTAATAACGAGGCGACGTTTACACAAAAATAAATAGCGTTTTAATAAGGTTATAATTCATTTTAAAAATGTAACAGCTTTCGATGCTATTAAATAACCGTAGCAGTGATTTGGCGGCATTAAGGAAAGGAATCACGCTTATAGTAGGTATAACGTATTGCACGATGAAAAGTAGTATTTAGGCTTGCGAAAATAGGTCTAGAGTTTTTAGCGGAATATTGTAGTATAATCTATTCATGATTTATCGAGAAACATGGGCCAGAAAAGTAAAGGAAGCTTAAAGTTTCAAGAGCAAAGGGTCCAATTCGTTTATGCAATGGTTACCAAAATGGCAAAAGTAAATTAAATCTCATTCGTCGTACCTTTTCACCCTTTCTAGTGAAAAAGTTTTAATTACGATAAAAATTTTCCTCCGCTGCGGAATATAAACAGTATTTTTTGCGCGCGTAAGCACACTAAATTATAAATGATTTATAAACTTTATAAACTGGAAATTCTCCAAGTAGCGAAAAAAAAAATGCTAAACATGTCCCACGCGCTTTTATCTACGAACCACTAGATTTCATTATAAATTAAGGGATATTCGGAACCGGGAGCGTTCCTTCAGATATTTATCAAAAGGTACCGCGATACGACGAGGTACTATATATATAGTTGCAACTTACAAGAGAATATATGCCGAATGGAAACTCTTGTTTGTATAATTCCATAACTTCTGGCTGCGCTATGCCCTTTATTATTTTTTTCATTATACGTCTCTGAGAGCAAATTAATTTTTGATATGAAAACAATTCGTTTTACCCGAGTCTAATTAGATATGATATTTATTTTACAGGCGAATGAATATTTTACTGCCGAAAGTGGTGGTTCCAGGGCAGAGTACTACTGCGTTAGTGCATTTCCATACCAAAGACGAAGAACATAATGTAACGCTGAGATTAATACGTTCGTCGGGGGCACCGTTTAGCACGGTCGCTTCCACCGATGTATTAGCTCAAAACACCGTCATGATCAAAGGTGAGTCAAATTAGTCGACGTTATTTTTATTCTACCCGGTATCTACTCGAGTTTCTCGAATCGGCTTAAAGAAATACAGGCCAGAATTTGCCCCAGAGGAAAGGGTTTAAAATGATGGATATGTTTTGGGAAATTTGCTGTTATTAATTTTTGTTGGAAGTGTTGAAGCGGCGATATAAAGATACCGAGTGTGACTCGATTAATTTTACTTTAAAATATTAAATTTAAAGGTAAATAAAGATGAATGAAATTTTGAAGGGCAGATATATCAAAATCTGAAATTTTAATACGAAAAAAATCAAGAAGGAAGAAATTTGAAAATTTGAAAAATATCTTATCAGAATCTGACATTTCAATGAAAATTCAATTTAAAAATTTCAATAAATTCAAAAATGATATTTTAACATTTTAATACGTAGTTTCAAATTAAAAGTGATAAAAGTTCAGTGATCTTTTAGGATATCACATTTTGACAGATGATAGTACAAAGTAGTTAATCGGCAGCGAAAGAAATCAATCGAGAAAAATGATATTCTAGCGAAAGCAATTGAAGATTTTTTTCAAACTACGAAAATGTATTAAGTATTTTGTACACATGAAATTTTCAAACAATACACGTGTAACACTCCACGAAGCTCTGTAACCCCTTACAAAAATGAATAGAAAGTTCATATACTTAGGTACCTAGTTGTTATGTTTATTTTCAAAACTTCAAAAACATCTCAACACTCATGTTCAAATTGAAACATAATAAAGAAAATTTCACAGCTCAGTCAAAACAAATAACATGCGGCTGTTTTTCGTAGACATTATATTTTGTCAGTTCATTTATCACCGACGCTTTCCCTTTTTTTTTATCTAGCAAACGTTTATTTTTCAATGTTGGTAATACGAAAGTTCCTTGTTCTACAAATTATTGTAACGAGTGCAACTATAATTTTATCACAAATGAAATATTTTCATTCTCAATGTTGGTGTTGTACTTTTGAGTAATTATTGAGACATTTTTTTTGGGTCTAACTCCAAAATTAAAGGAGATACAATCATTTGAAAAATGACAAGTAACGTAGTCGTTTTCAATTTGGATTTGGGCAAAATTGGGATACTTGGCGCCTGAATTATCGTATACTCTCCATATTGAAGGAGATACGTACAAGCATTAAAAAATTTATTTAAAGTTGAATTAAGTTTTAAAATTTTTTCAACATTCTTTAATGCAGCTATACCACTTTTCGCTTTTCAAATGGTTGTGTGTTTAAGACGAATTATGTGTAGGTCTAGGTACTTATCTATATTATCAAAGGAGTTACAACATCTTGAAAAAAAAACATCAAAATTGGAGCATAATTTGTCCCTCGAGATCTAGGGGTCGACTGCATACAATTATGTACAGATTGTCAGTGGCGTATTTAGGAGGGAGACCAGGCAGTCTGGACACCCTCCCCCCTTGACGACCAAAAAGTTGAACAAATTATGAAATTTGAACTTTTAAATACCCCGACCCCCCTCTTGATGGTCCATATGGTTACGCCACTGCAAAGTGTTCAACAAAAATCTCAAACCCAAAAAGAAAGACATTGGCGCGACTTTCGGCATCAATTTTTCAAAATAAAAAATTTACCCCCTCCCCCCTCATAGACCCTTACTTCTGCAAAATCACAGAAAACTACTATGGAAAATGATTTTTAAAAAATTATGAAAAATGAAATGGATTTTTTAAAGCGATACCAATATGTATCATTTTAGCAGGGTTGCCAACAACGATTTTTCAAAATAATATTTATTATTTAGCGTCACCTTAGTATCAAAACGGTTCAGCTCCAAAATTTTCAACTAAAATTTTTTCGCGATTATTTGATAGAATAGCCTGCGACACACGTTGTAAATACCTAAACAAACCAAAATTCCCTCAATTTTCATTGAAAGATGAATATGAATAACAATTTATCTTTACAATTTTCCGTAATCTTCAGCCCTTAAGATGACAAAATCGACAAAACTGAAATGGGGTCCAAAAAAAGATTTACAATGTACCTAAGGGTATTCCAAAATTTTAGAAAAAAGATTTTTCACCGACTCTCTCTTCGCTCTTCCTTGACAAATTTTTAAAATTTTCCACCCCCCTCCCCCAAACATAAAATGCCTACAGAATTTTTTTTGAAAAAATGTCTGCATGTACCACATCATAAAAAGAAGTTTACAATGTACCAAGGGTATGCCAAAATTTAAAAAAAAAGAATTATCACCCTTTTTTGGCAAATTTTTAAAATTTTAACCCCACCCCCAAAAAAAAAGAAAACAGAAAATAGAGAAAAATTTTTTGGAAGAAATTGTAGACAATTTTTTGGGGGTTTATACCCCTATCAAAATTTTTAATGATTACGTAATTTAATTTCAAATAAAATCTAAAAAAAGTATGTTTGAACAGAATTTCGAAGAAAGTTTGAAAACAATTTCTGCTCAACAGAATTGTGTTTGAACAAAATTTTGAAATATTTGATTTCATACAAAATTTTGAAACAATGATTTTGAACAAAATTGTAAAAAAATTGATTTTGGACAAAAATTTGGAAAATTTGATTTAGAATAAAATTTAAAAAAATTAATTTTGAACAAAATTTCAAAAAAACTGAATTTGAACAAAATTTTGAAAAATTTGTTTTTGAAAATTTTAATTGTGTTCAATAAAATTGTGAAAAGCTTCTACTTGAATTTTATCTAGATCGAGTATTTCTTTTTTTAAACAAAAAAATTAAATAAAAAATGCGAAAGGTCAGAAATAATGATATGTAATAATCACTAAAAAGTGAAATAACGACAAAATAATGATAATCTCGAAAATAATCGCTTTCATATCGGGCACGGGCATCGCTAACGGGAGGGGGCGGACT
This sequence comes from Pseudococcus longispinus, assembly GCA_900064475.1. Taxonomy (NCBI): domain Eukaryota; kingdom Metazoa; phylum Arthropoda; class Insecta; order Hemiptera; family Pseudococcidae; genus Pseudococcus; species Pseudococcus longispinus. The sequence goes on from FIZU01037721.1 coordinate 20,178, forward strand.
GGGAGATGTATCCCCCCAATATTTTGTCAAAAGAAGTATGAAAAAATACAAGCAGCGCAGCGATCGGCTGGGTTATCAACTACTGCAGGGTTATTAAAATCACGATCAAAAATTAACGATAGGTATGCCTCATTAGTTTATATGTATACCTATTTGTAAATCTCGAGAAAAAAATTGCGCCCCCCCCCCCAAATTTTGAAACTCAGCGACGCGTGTGATATTGGGCGTGTTGTCTTTCAAAAAATTTGGCATTAATTTTCGCCTGAATAACTGTTTCAAATTCGAAAGAAGCAGGACTTCTGCAGGACTCCTTGGAAAATTGACACTCTCAAGCAAAAAGCATTACTTTTATTAAAAGTACCTTCAAACACTCGGGTGTAATTTCTGGTTTAAATGTGGTGCACTACTAATGGAACACCGTAGAACAACAATGATGCGATTTAGATGCATGCATAATTCATTATTAACTTCTTTATTTCTTTTTTCCATCAAGATTCAACATTTTTTTTTTACAAATAAGTCATCAAGCATTTATATCAATTCAAAGCATGCTTTCAAATTGAAACAAACGTTGAAAAAAAAACATTGTTGAGAACGAATTGATGAATATTTTTATCATATTTCTGTTTATAAAATTGAATTCTATACGATTATTTTGTCGCCTGATCGACGTCAATTCTTATTAAATGTAATGTGTAACAAAATACGAGTACGTACATACTAAGTACGTCTACCGTGTATTTGTATATACAGCAAAGAAACCACTACATTTTACGATTGCATCTTTCGAGACGAGACGCGCTAGAAAATGTTTCGTTGAAGTGATTGCAAATAAAAGAGTAATTCTTGCATTTCGAGCTATATCCTGTTACGATGTTGCGGTTGAGATGAAATTTTAAATATCGGTGGCGTTAAGAGTACCCCCCACGTTGGAAAAAGTAAATATCAATTTCTTCGGTCAATAAGGAAAGTACCGAAATATACCATAAACTTGTTCGTAAACCTAAATTTGTTGACGTTGGCGATAGTGGCGTTATCGTCACTTAAAGTAAATGTTATTTTAACAAAAATATAAAATAGAACTATCAACTACCGTTTAAACTACGCGAATGCGTATAGCATTAAAGTGAAACTTGGAAAAAGTGACAACCACTTGAGAAAACTTTTAATTACATTCTATTCGTCGTGTTCGCCTTTGCCAACTTTAATAGCATTATAGTTAAACTGTAATTAAAATGGCGGTTTTTATAAATTACGCTCTAACAATAGCGAGCTTTTAATGATTTATGTACTGTAGAAAATAATTAAAAATCTTTATCATATATCCATCGGTGCAGTTTCGTTTCAATGTCCTCCATGGTAGTGCTGACTATGGTACTACGTAAAGTATAGACGCGGAGGTACGTCTCTATACGTATCTCCATCTGTCATGTATGCTGAGGCTACATGCAATGCAACCCGGAGTAAAATGAAAAACGCCATACGAAGTACAAACAAAGCACTTTTTTCTATAGATTACCGCATTTATCATTGTATTAAATGGCGATGTGTCGTATATCGCTTGAATCGAACATGTACGCTGAACATAGAGTACGTATAGAAAACACTTGGGAAGAATTCGCTCAACTTTTTAAATAAGTCTGGGTGTTTGATTCGTGTTGTGTGTTTACCTGCTTAACGTTGCGGCCCGAATGTATATTGCTATTTTCCTTTGTCAAGTAACAAACGTACTTTTATGAGATCTTTTTACAGAAGGCAATACGGCAGTGAATGGTCAGTTGGGATTTGTATACTCCAATTTTCTTCTCTCCGACCTTTTTTTTTCTTTTTATTTTTTTCGCTCTTTTTTTTCGATAGATAGTTCTGCCCTAGTATTTTCATTTTAGTATTACTATTTTATATTAAATTCGTAACAAAACTGCAAAAGAAATCGAAAAGTTTTCTTTTTTCTTTCTTTTTTTTTTCAAGACCATCTTTTCATTTTGTTTAACATTGGCTTCTTATTTTTTCCTCAAGTTTTTCCCATTGCGTTTCTCTCTCCCTCTCGTTCACGTCGGAACAACTCGATGGTGGGATATATTTTGGAATGTTTCAAAATTCTGCTTACGTCGTACTTTATAAGTTATTACATTTTGATATGTTATTAATCTTAAGTTTTTCGCCGCCTATGGTGAGAGATACGTATTTGTTGAGTTTTTTTTTGAAATGTTGACGTGCTGTTTGAAAATTCTATGCTGTGATACTTACACGAACGGATATTTCTTATTTTTTACTTTTTGAATAAAAAAAGAAGTAAAGTTTGAAACGTACGCGGATACTATATGGCACCTATATCATTCTTTCTACCGAGTTTAGAGTGTTTTTTTTTTTGTTGAATGAGTCGGAGTTCTCTAGATACGTATGTAATGGAAATGACTACATATATGTGGCGGAACGTTTTATGGCGAATTTCTCGTCGCAAATACTTCGTCGTTTTACCTAGTTGGGTTGAAAAATTGTTTCGGCGAGATGCCACGTGGTTTGCTGGGTGCTTTCTTTCAAAATTTGGAGTACGGTTTCATTGCTTCATGATCCGTACATAACCTGATAATTTGACCATCTCGGACCGAATAATTTCTATGTTGGGTACAGTCTAGGAATGAAAATGAAGAAATCGGTGTAGGGAAAGGGGGCAAAGGCGCATACATACAGGGTGTTCCGGTAACAGTACACTGCCTTCAAAGTAGAGATGCAGCTACCCAAACTACATAAGTGTATCCAGGTTTGCGACCCCAAAAATTTGAAGGAGCAAAGTTATGCACTAGTCCTACACTGAGAGGAAAAAGTATAGTGGGTACTGGATACTGATATATATAATAGTGATGTCGATCAAAAGGTCGATCTTTTTTTCGATCATCGAAACTTTGATCACAGCGGATCGATCAACTTTTTTATCGAGATCGATCTTTTGATCAGTGACATTGAATGCATGTTTTACTTTCATAATACTACATAGACTATGCATAAAATTTACAGTTGAAAATGCATGATTGAATGATCGATCATTATTTTATTTCGATTTTCGATCATGATCGATCTTTTTGTTTCGATCAATCTTAACCCTTACGTAACTGAAACCAAAACGTAACAGAAACGTAACGTCAATGTACCAGAACAACGTTAACGTAACAGAAACCTAACGTTAACGTGACGCGAAACGTTACAGAAACGCAACGCGTAATGTAACAGAAACGTAACAAGTAATGTAACAGAAACGTAACAAGTAACGTAACAGAAACGTAACGTTAACGTAACTGAAACAGAAACGTAAAAGTAACATAACTGAAACAGAAACGTAACATCAACATAACTGAAACAGAAACGTAACGTTAACGTAACTGAAACAGAAACGTAAAAGTAACATAACTGAAACAGAAACGTAACATCAACATAACTGAAACAGAAACGTAACGTTAACGTAACTGAAACAGAAACGTAAAAGTAACATAACTGAAACAGAAACGTAACATCAACATAACTGAAACAGAAACGTAACGTTAACGTAACTGAAACAGAAACGTAACGTTGACGTAACTGAAACAGAAACGTAACGTT